>PVIR01038730.1:0-14371 GCA_004026965.1 Petromus typicus | reverse complement strand
TTCCAACAGCAAGTCAGCTCTTGAGCGCCCATGATTCCATCACTTCCTGCTATGTGCACATGAGGCCTTTGCAAGACTTTTTTAATCCAAGCCATAGCAGGACTTGAGCACCAATGGATTATGGGATAGTCTGGGATCTTAACTCAGTCCCCTCGGAAAATGAGAAACTATGTGAACGCTAAAGTCTTGACTCAGGCAAGTGTGTGTACTGAAATGGTTTTTCTAAGCTAAAGAAAGCAAAAAGAATTTGAATTTAAAATTCTGTGGACAGTCAGGTATGGTGGCTCACGCCTGTAATCTCAGCACTCCGGAGGCAGAGGCAGGAGGATTGCTGTAAGTGAGAGGCGCACCTGGGCTACACAGTGAGCTCAGGGACAGCCTGAACTACAAAGTGAGACCCTGCCTTGCAAAACAGAACAAAACAAAATTTTAAAAACCCAGAAAAACAAATAAGAAACTAAAAAAAGATTTTCTGGATAGAATTATTCTGAGGCGTTGACTACAGGATTAGTTTGATGGAGTGAAGAAAAGTTACTAAAATATCTCACAGAACTCCAACGATGAGGAGTCAGATACTGAAGACACCCCGAATGACGCATAAAGGAGACGACCCTGAAGCACATGCCAGTTCCTGAACAAACGGGGCAAAATACTGAGCGGTAATAAGTGCCACTGAGATGCGAACATGGGCTAGTGAACGTGTGTTTCCGAGGATAAAGACAATTAGACTGAACGCTTACAGGAAGAAGTAAAGAGATTGAAGATTCTGCCTCTTGGTCCCCCTCGCGTGAAGAGAAAATGAGAAATTCCCATGTTAGAGGATAATTTCACTGCAAGCCCAGATTTCCACTGAACAAGAGCACAGTCACTAATACCAAGGGGCTTCTGGGTAACGAACACATACCGGGTCGGAAATCATGTCCCCACTGACTGCAGCAGTGGACTTCATCGACAGCAATTCGAGTAAACCTTCTTGCTTCATAGGCTTTCTCCAGTCTTGACATAAACATTTTGCTTTTTGCAATTTTCTCTGGAGTCACATAAATTAGCTTCAAGTTGGAGGATTTTTTTACCATTTCCGCATGAACCCATTTCACATGCTCCTATTAAAGGGTAAAAGAGACACAGTTATGGTAGAATTCACGTGGCAGACCACAATACTGAGCGGAAAACGAGCACATGGATTACTCAGAAGCAACAGCCTGGGGCTCTTCTAGAAGCAGATGCTGGGTGCATTAAAACTGAAATCATGTCCCTCTGCTATACTTCGCGGCAGCTGTGCAAACAGTGGCCTAGTGCTATGCTGACAAGCAAATCGTTGATGAGGAAAGAATGTGAACACGAGAATATATTCCAGGAAAAGAGCATTTATTCTACAAAGGCCTAATTTTCGATTATACATAATAGTTTCTACAATGCAAGCCAAGTGCTACAGGTATGATTATAAAGACAGGTTCATTAATCTCCTGTCATGTTCATAATCACTTCATTAAGTTGTGGCAAAATTCTCAATTAGGTGCTTTAATGCTATCAAATCTACTTATAATCTCTATTAAATATAAAGACCATGGGACTTTATACAGCAATATCCATTCCATTAAGATTGTCTAATATAAAATATGTTATAAATAATGATATATATAATCTTAGGGCTGATATTATATTATACAACATTTAACATATTAAATGTTATTTTTCTAACTTAACAAGATCCAAAAAGTATAATAAAACCAATAATGAATGAGATAGGAAAAGGAAGTTAAAACTACTTTCTTTCTTTTTTTTTTTTTTTTTTAGGTTTTTTGAGACAGGGTTTCGCTTTGTGGTTCAGGCTGGCCCTCAGCTCAGCCTCCAACTCACATCACAGCAATCCTCCTGCCTCTGCCTCCCTAGTGCTGGGATGACAGGCGTGAGCCACCACACCCGGCACTGTGGTATGTGGTACTGGTTGCTGCTGGGCGTCAGTCTCCACGCCCAGTATGGTATGTGGTTACTGGGGAATCGAACCCGGGCCCTTGCGCTTGCAAGACAGGCGCCGGAACCACTGAGTCTTAGCATTGTTTTAATCTGTATCTCTCTAATGTCCAGAGATATTAAACATTTTTTCATATCTTTGCCGACCATTGGTATTTTTTTTTCTGTGAAGTGTCTGTTTATTTCATTGCCCAATAAAATAGTTTTTTGAAAAATATAAAAAACACAACCAGGATGTAGCAAACACATTTTAAGACAGAAATTTATATCAGAATACTCAAATTAAGAAAATAAACTTTTAGGGCTGATGATACAGCTTGCCTGATTTGTGTAAAGTCCCCCATACAACACACACACATACACACTGCAAACAAACAACTTTACTTTGGCTTTAAAACCTCAAGGAATTAGAAAAGGAAGAATAAGTAAAGCCTGAAGAGAGCAGTAGGGAAGAAGAAATAATTGACCGCAATGTACAGTCTACCAAAACTAAGTCATAAAGACACACACAGACTGAATAGCATAATGATTAAGATCAAATGAATAATCAAAAACCTTTCAACAAAGGACAGCACAGGACCAGACATAACCAGTTCCTGGCCTAGCCTTTCCCGCTTACCTTGTCTTGCTTCCTTTACCTCCCTTCTCCTGAGTGCTCCGCCAGTAAATCACTTGCACTGGAATTTTCCACAGATGCTCTGCATACGGGGAAGAAATGGAGGAAAGAGAGAAGGCAGAGGGATTTGCAAATCAAAAATTTTCTGAATGATGGGCCAGGGATTTAGCTCAGTGTTTCCAGTGCCTGCCTTGTAAGTGCAAGATTCCTAGTTCGATTCCTGGTAACCACATTCAACAACGGCATGTGTGGTGACTCATGCCCACCAGCAATCAGTACCACATACCACAGGGTTGGGCATGGTGGCTCACACCCATAATCCCGGCACTTGGGAGGCAGAAGCAGGACAAATGCTATGAGTTCCAGGCTCACCTGGGCTACCTAGTAAGCTCAAGACCATCATGAACTACAAAGCGAGACTCTGTCTCAAAAAAAAAAAAAATTATGACTGAAACTAACATGTCTTAGTTCTGAAGGTTTTTCAGCCACCTGACCTCTGGAATGTGCACCTCGACCTATCAGTCCCAGAGCATCTCACTGGTTTCTTCCACTCCCTCCTTCCTCCTTCACATCTTTCTTTCCAGACTGTCAAATTAGCTGCAGATATTCATGGAACAATCCAGTGTTCCTCGCCCTCGATTTGAAATTCAGCTTGGGGCTCACACTGGCCAATTCAAGCTAACAATTTCTACAATTCAGACTGCATTATGTAATTCAGTAAATACAGTAGTAAATATGTCTGTTAAGTCAGTGACAGAAGTAAAGGTGGTGAGAGAAGTGTGCTGAGACCTAAGCCTTCGTAAAGGGATCTGCTCTTTCCTGTGGGCTGGGCAGACTCGGCTCGGTCAGTGTCTTCATGGGAATCCGAAAATCTGTCACACTCATGTTCTCATGGGATTCTCCTAAGGATACGATGTAAAAATGCTGATGAAACTATCTTGAGATCATAACATGTTAAACAGGTAGTGGAATAATTATCACTGAAATGTGTATCTTTTAAAACTGAAGATAATAACTACATACTCCATTCACTGGAGGGCTATCAGTCAAAATAGAGAACAGCGATACAAGAATATCTTAATATTGGAGTCAGTTTGGTATTTTGAAGATGTTTAATATTGATATGCTTTTGTCTCAATTCAGAATTGTCCTGCCTGAACTGAAGTCTCTTGCAGTGGGTCGCCATTCACTGATTATACGAGGGATAGGTCCGAGAAACATATTGCGTTCGGGAGATGAGTATTCATGTTAAAGCATAAACAATGAATGTTATCACTGTTTGATTATATGAAAGTATAAAGCTGTAAAAGAGAATCCTTTCTATTTTCATAGTAAGACAGTAAATAGGAGGCAGGAAAACCTGTTTGATAGTAAAGAGAATTTGATTGGTAATTCTGAGATCAATCTGTGAAGACCAGGAAACGATCATTTCTGTATTACATGCTACAACACAAAGAAAGGCAGTTCCTAAGGATTTTCCACTGAGGAATCTGTCTTTCTTCCCGGTAGGCCAAGTGGAAGGCCTTCCTTCTCAATGGAGTCATTGTGTAGGTAATGCCTGAAACAGCCTAGGAAGCCTGAGAATATGACCCAGCTGAGATTGTTCAAAATAACAAAAAACAGAGACTGGCCGCATAGTCTTTCACTGTTAAATCTTGTAAGAAAGAGTGACTAAGCTGTACTGAAAGTTTAAAATTAAAGAAAAAAAAAAGGAATGACAGCCCAGATTCTGGGACTGGGCATGTCCCCCTAAGAGGAAATTCTAAATTCAAAAGAGCTCTGAAGAGTGTGAAGTTTACTGATCCAGAGCAGAACCATGAGCTCCAGAGGCTGAGGCCTACTCTCAATGTTCAGATCAAGGGCTTTGTCAGAGATGGAAGACATCGTACTCTACCTGGTTTGCACTTGCATTTTCATTCCCAGATGCTATGAGTTCCAGGCTCACCTGGGCTACCTAGTAAGCTCAAGATCAGCATGAACTACAAAGCGAGACTCTGTCTCAAAAAAAAAAAAAAATTCTGAATGAAACTAACATATGTCTTAGTTCTTAAGGTTTTTCTTAAGGATCTTATCCATGTCTAACCTAACTATTGTGCACCATATTTTGGAAGATTTAGACATATATGCTCATCCTTCATCTGGGATTGGGCAGAGGTGTGACCAGGGGATGGAGGCAAGCACTGATGGGAAAACTTAAGGAGGTAGGAGAAGCCAACCTCTGAGATCTTCAGAAGCCAAGGAAAGAAGAAGGTTGTGATCAAGTCACAGGGGCACAGTATTGTATGTGGTTACCGGGGATGGAACCCGGGCCCTTGTGCTTGCAAGACAGGCACCAGAACCACTGAGCTAAATCCCCAACCACTGAGCTAAATCCCCGGCCCTGAAAATGCCTTTTAAAAATCAAACAAACAAACATAACCTTGAGACAGGGTCACCAGACTGGACTAGAGTTCGCGGGGATCCTCCGACCTCAGCTTCCCAGGTGCTAGGATTCTATATTCTGCGTGCGCCACCCCCCAACAAAATGCCCTTTTGTATTGATTTTTCAAAAGTCTGCTCTTTGGCCCTGTTTGTGACCAACCTGGCAAAACTGAAGTTTTGTAGTGGTGGAACTAGCAATTATAGGTAACGTGTGTTAGTGTGCTGTATAAATATGAGATACTTGACCGTTCACCTTTAAACTGCTGAAGCACATTTTCTAGTAAACTTCACCATATTTTTCAGTGCCTACAGTTGGTTGATGTGTAGGGACAGAAGAGACTCTGGGACCCGGAATTAAAGTGACATAAAATAGATGGACAAGAGAAAAGGATAGTATAGATTCAATATGCTACTGAAGCTTTTATAAGGAACTAAGGAGCTGAAGGAGCAGTCAGATATTTTAATAGAGGACTGGATGAAAAAATAGTTGTGAAGAGGCAGCTGAGTTACCGGGGAGGTTTACAGGATGTGTTATGCTAACAGGTCCATACAGAGTTCTCTTGGAGCCTGGCGTGATGGCCCACTCCTATGATCCCAGAAGCTGAGGCAGGAGGCGTGCAAGCTCAAGTCCTGCTCGGGCAATTGACCAAGACGCTAACTAAATCCAACGATGTGGGGATGTAGCTCTGTGTAAGAGCCTAGGTTCAAGTCCCAATTAAAAAAAAAATCTCTTATTTCCACTTGTTATCTGTGAAGTTAAGGATGTGTCTTTCCTCCTAGTAGAGGGACAGTGAGAATTTGATCTGCTTTTAAGAAGCAGCACGAGGCTGGGGGTGTAGCCCAGTGGTGGTGAAAGAGATAATTTCCCTGCAGCTGAAGCTGGCCTTGTTGCAGGATGGCGAGTTACCAAGAGACACGCAAGTGCTTGCCTGGGCTTGCCAGCGACAACTCGGGAATGCCTTTGTCTGTAAACAGACTTGCTGCTTCTGCTCCCCCTGAATGTAGCTGTACTTCAATTGACTGTGAAACGAACCAACGAGTATGCTACTTGAAGTGTCAAATGAGCCAAGGAATTTGCAGGACCAAAGCTTACAACTAATGAAAGATGCCAAACACCATATTTTTGTAATCCCACCCCTCATGAAAAGGATAATTAACCACATTTTAGAAGAAAGTGGGTTAGTCATTCCAGTGCCTGAGCACAGGCTGACCCGCTAGCATTAGTTTGCCATTCCTCCGCAGATGTTCTAGGTGCAGTTCTTTTTCTCAGACTTGCTTATGTGGGCCATGATTTAGAGTTTAATTGTTTTATTTACAGTTTTTGTGAAGTGGAACTATTTGCCTAGCATGCTTGACACTCAGGGTCAAATCTCCAGCACCAACCCCCATCAACTTGAAGGTCAAAGTGATTTTTTTAATCTGCCATTTTTCACTTCATTTTCACTATTCAGTATGTGAAAACAGCATGTTTTTAACCTCTTCAGTTGCAGACGGATATCTATCTATATCTATTTATATATCTATCTATATAGACCTAGATAGATAGAAATTTTTTGAGACAGGGTCTCACTTTGTTGCTCAAGCTGGTCCTGAGCTCAGCCTTGAACTCACAGCAATCCTCCTGCTGACGACTCTGCTTCCTGAGTGCTGGGATGATAGGCATGGGCCACCACGCCTGCCACTGTGTTATGTGGTACTGATTGCTGGTGGGTGTGAGTCTCCATGCCCAACATGTGTGCATGTTGTATGTACCTGGGCCCTTGCACTTCCAAGGCAGGTGCCAGAACCACTGAGCTAAACCCCCGGCCCACAGAGGGATATAACATTTTAATATTTATTCAATGAGACAGAGGTTCACTTCTACTTTGGTAGTGGCTATTTATTCCATCTCTACTAAGGAACTTTTCAAACAAAACCATACACTCCCAAGCCGGGCATGGTAGCTCACACCTGTAATGTCAACACTTGGGAGGCAGAGGCAGGAGGATTGCTGTGAGTTTGAGGCTTGCCTGGGCTACATAGTGAGTTCAGGGCCAGTCTGAACTACAAAGTGAGTGAACCTGTCTCAAAAAACTTAACAAAACTCCACCAACATCAAAACCCAAAATGAGAAAACTGTAAAATATTCACTTTTTCAGATGATTTAGCAAACTAAAAAAACCAAGCAAACCTCTCTTCAAAGCCTGAGTCTCAGGGAAGGTGGAGAACTGCCCATTTGCACTGATGATAGCTGATTGGAGATCCTCCACCTGCCTCCGGGAAAGCCCCTGAAATCTCTTGATTATTTCACTTCTTCCATCTTAATCTTCCTTGTACTGTAGTTTGAGTGTCAGATTATACTTGGTCCTGATATAAATAAATAACTCTTACTCCTTTTAAAATGTACTCAATACCTGGAAAAAAAATCTTTGGCAATGATCAAAAATAGATGAATGGGAATTAAATGAATCCTAGTTTAGTCACTTTCCTTGCTGAGACAAAGTCCCTGACACTTGCAACTTAAAGGAAGCAGAGGTTTACCTTGGCTTCCATTTTATAAGTTTCAGGATGTGTGTGTGTGGGGGGGGATTTTGCTATGTAGCTCAGTCTGGCCTTGAACTCACTATGTAGTACAGGCAAGCTTGAAAGTCCTGCCAATCCTTTTTGTTAAGCCTCTGAGTGCTGGGATGACAGGAGCGTAGCAAGATGCTGAGTTGAAGTTTCAATTTTTTTTGAGACAGCGTCTTGCTTACATACTTCTGGCTGGTCCTGAACTCACTTGGTTAGCACAGCAATCCTCTTGCCTCTGCCTCCCGAGTGCTGGGATTACAGGTGTAAGCCACCACTTCTCTCAGTTTTAAAAGAGGGTTGTGTGAGGGAAGAAAAGAACAACTGGATGTTTGTTAGCAAAATTTTTTTTACAAAGATAAAATAAATAGTCCGATATAAATATACACGTAGGAAATTAAGTTAAATATAATGTGAAAATCCAGACTGATAACTGAACTTAGATAGTAAATGTTTGAAGATGAGTCTGAGGAAAAAGAATTGCAACTCAAATCAACCTTTGTGTGAATACAAAAGAATGTGATTTTCTCTTTCTTTTTTAGCTTCTTTTTTTTTTTCCCCCTTAGGTTTTTTGAGAAAGGGTCTCGCTTTGTAGTTCAGGCTGACCCTGAGCTCAGCCTCCAACTCACATCACAGCAATCCTCCTGCCTCTGCCTCCCGAGTGCTGGGATGACAGGCATCAGCCACCACGCCCGGCACTGTGGGATGTGGTACCGATTGCTGCTGGGTGTTGAGTCTCCATGCCCAGCATTGTATGTGGTCAGCAAGGATCTAACCCCGGGCCCTTGAGCTTGCAAGACAGGCGCCGGAACCACTGAGCTAACTCCTGGGCCCAAGCTTTTTTTTTTTTTTTTTTTTTTTTAGGTTTCTTGAGACAGGTCTCGCTTTGTAGTTCAGGCTGGCCCTGAGCTCAGCCTCAAATTCATCACAGCAATCCTCCTCCCTCTGCCTCCCAAGTGCTGGGATGACAGGGGTGAGCCATCACGCCCGGCACTGTGGTATGTGGTACTGGTTGCTGCTGGGCATGAGTCTCCACACGCAGTATAGGTATGTGGTTACCGGGGATTGAACCCCGGTCCTTGCGCTTGTAAGACAGGTGCTGGAACCACTAAGCTAAATCCCCGGCCCCTAATTTTTAGCTTTTTGAGACAGCGTCTCACTATGTAGTTCAGACTGGCCTAGAATTTGCTACAACACCCAGGCTCCTCTTGAACTCAAAGTGATCCTCCTGCTTCAGCCTCCCAAGTACTGGGATTACAAGCATGCATCACCACGCCTGATGTAACTCTATTTAACTGAGCAGCTGGGATACTGCCGTAAAGTAGGCCATGATTTTTGGTTACTCTGTTTTTGACAAGCTCCTTAAAAATTTGGGAATTGCACGATTCACGAACCTAGCTTCCTCAGTGTAAAAAACTGGGTGTGGTAGCTCATGCCTATAATCCCAGCACACAGAAGGCAGAGGCAGGAGGATTACTGTGAGATTGAGGCTGGCCTGGGTTACACAGTGAGGTCACGGCTAGCCTGAACTATAAAACAAGATGCTATCTCAAAAGACCAAAAACAAAACAACAACCCCCCCCCACCACCACCACCAAATTGCGAAACAAAACGCTGCATCAGTCCAAATGAAAGTCGAAATAAGCCCAGGGTGGTAGTGCCATCTGTGAGGCAGGAGGATCACCATGAGTTTGAGGCCAGCCTGGATTAGAGAGCAAGATCCTAAAAAACAAACAAAACAAGAGGCTTACGGGATGGGAACCGTCCCAGACAGAGGCTGCCGTCTTCCTGCTTGAGCTGGAGCTGGACCCGGACTCTGTCCCTGCACTGAACATCACGACTCCATTCCCTAGAGTACATTTTATTTTGCTAACATAAACAAAACAAAACAAAACAAAATCAGGCTTTAAGAAAGTTACTCCATCAGTGAGATGAGTGTGGAAAACAGTGAAGATTTACATCATACCTCAAGAAATGCGTTCAGTCCAACTGCTGAGCACACAGCTTGAATCTCAGTCGCTGTAGGATTTTCAACAGCCTGAAGTTAGTTAAAAACAAAAAAACTTCAGTAGCTTATCATTAAGTGGTACTTGTTATCTGACTCGAAGTCATTTCAAATATTATGATCAAAACATACCCAAAGCTTAGGTCCTTTTTTTACTAGGTACAGTTGTTTCAACCATAATTTTAAAAATTCCTAGGAAACTGGGTGTGATGGTGCACCCTAGTAATCTGTGCACTTTGAAAAGGTGAGGCAAGGGGACTGTAAGGCTGAGGCCACTTAGTGAGATACCGTTTGAAAACAAACCTCAAACAAAGCAAAACAGAAAGGACTGGGGATATAGTTGAGGGCAAAGGCCGTGACTTCTATTCCCAAATATAAACAAAGAAACTAAACAACAACATTCTGGGAGTAACACTGATGCCCACTTCTTTCTTCTGTTGACGGATAATGGGCCTGTTTCTGATTTAGGGCTGTTGTAAATGATGCCACTATGTGTACTCCTGAGCTTGTCTTTAAATTTATATACCTAGAGTAGAATCCTCGGTCCATAGGAAATCACACATTCAGTTTTTGTAAGTGTTGCCGGTTTCCCGGAGTTCTGTGTAAAGAGTTTAATTGCTCAGCATTCATTGAGTACCTGCTGTGTTCCAAGCACCATGCTAAGGAATATGCTGGTGCTCAGAACCAAGCCTGTACCCCTCATGAGGTGTATGTTCTAAAGAGAATTCGATGGTACAGAAGAGCTGGGGGTTGTTCCACGGGGACAGTGTACATGCTCAGCAAATCCAAGACCTCAGGTCCACTCTCCAACATCAAAACCAGCTGACAGAAAAATCCACACACCCCCAAAATGCGTAAATGTCATCAGTTAAAAGTTTAGTGAAAACAAACGCAACAGCATGCTGCCCGGTACAGGGAGATAAAGGAGTCTTCCTGCCAAGTAGTAAATTCTTCAGAAATGAGGGTCTATGCGGTCCAGGCTGGTCTTGCACTCTTGATCCTCCAGTCTCAGCCTCCAAGGTGCCTGAGGTTATAGGCAAGGCACGCACACTAAGCTGGCTTCATAATGTTTTAAAAATTGGGTGCTTGTTACTCAGAAATACTCGCTTTTCACCAAGCCACACATTGAACACACATGTTAGTTCATGTGTGCTATACATTAATAAGTTTTTTTAAAAAATTAAAGTGTTTTTTAAAAATTAAGGGTTTTTTTTTTTTTTTTGAGACAGGGTCTTGCTTTGTAGTTCAAGCCGACCCTGAGCTCAGCCTCCAACTCACATCACAGCAATCCTCCTGCCTCTGCCTCCCGAGTGCTGGGATGACAGGCATCAGCCACCACGCCCGGCACTGTGGGATGTGGTACCAATTGCCGCTGGGCGTTGAGTCTCCATGCCCAGCATTGTATGTGGTCAGCAAGGATCTAACTCCGGGCCCTTGAGCTTGCAAGACAGGCACCGGAACCACTGAGCTAAACCCCCGGCCCCGAATTAAAGTTCTTTTTTTAAATTTACTCTCCAGAGAGAATGTGAGAGCTTGTAACCACAGCCTGTAACGCTGGCTTGATGGCGGGCTAATAGTATCCTGAACATACAATGCTTTAGCATCCTTCTTTGTCTCAGGGAGCAAAATAAGTCTTTCCTTTACACATTTCAGTTGTAGCAAAATTAAAGATATTAAATAATATAAAAATGTCTAGTTCATTGCTTCAGACCAAACTGCCCGAAAGCTGTCATTAGACCATAAAGTGTAAATGATCCTTTAAAAGCAGAATGAAACATCACTTTAAACAGAAAGCTTGTGCAAAATCTTTGGCCTCAGGCACTTTCTGAACTGAAGCCAAAGTCTAACGGAAAAGGTGAGCTTTCTATCCCGTATCCCAAAGGTGCAAAGGAGAAACTTAAAATCCCTTTCTCCCATTCAAACGTAAGCACTGTACCTGTGAACATCTCTGGCCACTATATCCCACTTTAGAAAACTAAACTATCTTCTGGACCTTATACAATGCCATCGTTTTGAATTCTTTTACTCAAAACTGAAACCTTGCTTTTAAAAAAACCAAAAACCAACTCTTCAGACACTCTGCCACTACAGTCTCATCGTTTTTTAAAAAGTCCTCTGATTCTGCAATAGTGTTTTTCAGGTTTCATCAGTTCTAAGGAAAGGACTTCAAACCTTGGCAGCTGTTCTCCTCGGGCCTTCAAACACGAAGTAACGTAAGAAGAAGTGAAGCTCCCAACAGGGCTCCCCCGACCCCCGGAGCACCTGAGCGAGGAGGTCACTGCTCACCTTACTTATTGGGGTCCGCCTCCCTTCTGCCATGGTCTTCTGGTTATTTAAATAAGCGGGGTAGATACAAACAAACCTGCCACAGAAAAAGCACAGCTGGTGTAACTAGAGCAGAATTTAAACGCATGAACAGCTACACATTTATTTTAACAAATGCCTCCCTTTACCCTAACTCACAAGGAAACTATTCGCACCGTTGGTTGGAAAAAAATACCCCTGGTTAGAGGTGGAAAAACAACGAAAATGGCCAGGAAGGGGTGGCACCTGCCTGTATTCCTAACATTCATGAGGCTGAGGCAGGAAGATCTCGTGGATTATGCTATGCAGTAAGTTTAAGGCTAGGCAGGTGACATCCCACGTCACACAGCTTTGACACTGTTTTGAAGCAAGACAATGCGGTAACCGCCACGCAGACGCAACCTCCTGTCAAGTCTCTGAAGGTGGTTCCTATCCTTTCTTTCTCTCTCTTAAAAAACTACGGTAGCAGCGGTGCAGAGCCTTTCTGACTCAAAAAGCTACAGGAGAACACGGTCCTTGTAGTAACCCAAAGATAGGACTCTGGAGGTCCCCGCGAAGAGCTGGTGCTGTAGGCTTCCTCAGAGGAACCAGACGCCCGGGAGCGGCGAGAGCTAGGGCTCGGGCTCAGCTCGCAGGCGGGGCCGGGGGACGGTGACCGGCCCAGCACCTGCGGCACCGGCACCGCAGCAGGCCTCTTTCTCAGCACCCACCTGTCTTGGTCCGCCGGGGACCGTGCAGCGGCGCAAGCCATCTCCACACGGCCGCAAACCTCAAGGGAACCCCGGGAGGAAGACGGACCGGAAGTCGCGGGCTCTGGGCTCTTCCGGGGAAGTCCTGCCCACCAAAACGCCCAACCTCTGTGGGCTTCTCCGCCCCCTGGTTCGGGCTCTGTGCGCTTCGCCCCCCGCCCCGCGCCCCGCCCCCCATCCTTAGTTTCTGACGTGACTTGTAGCATCTAACCTCACGGGAAGATCACGAAGCTCCCGGGAAGATCCCGCTCCAAGTTTCTCGCGCTGTTTTTTGGGGGTTCCTGCTGCCTTTTTAGGTCCTTACACGCTCATCCGCTTACATACTGAAGTTAGGTGATGCTGTAGGCGGTTACGTAGAGTCCAAGGCTATAGCTTAGGGGAGTCTGTGTAGTTTGGAACGAAGTACGTTAGAGCAAGCAAGAAAACACCTTTTTATAAAAAATGTTTTTTAAAAATTAAGATTTTTTGTTTTTGTTTTTCTTTGAGATAGGGTCTCGCTTTGTAGTTCAGGCTGGCCCTGAGCTCAGCCTCCAACTCACATCACAACAATCCTCCTGCCTCTGCCTCCCGAGTGCTGGGATGACATGCGTTAGCCACCATGCGTGGCATTGTAGTATGTGGTAGTGGTTGCTGTTGGGCATGAGTCTGCACACCCATTATTGTATATGGTTACTGGGGATTGAAGCCGGGTCCTTGTGCTTGCAAGGCAGGCGCCGGAACCACTGAGCTAACTCCCTGGCCCGATTTCCAAAAATTCTTATAGCAAAAACTATCTCTAGACATAGAGAAATGCTTTCTTCTCTTTCTAAAGGTGCAGACATAGATATAAATGTGGATATAGATGAGTGTATATATAGGCCCTTTATATGTTAACTATATACAATATAGAAAACTAGATTGATAACATGTAAATCCTACATTAAAATCTGTAACTGTAACAAATATACGTATTTATGTATAAAATATGTTTATATAAAAGTACGTGAAACATGTATAAAGCACATATGTGAATACAGAGTCTCAAAATATTTACATATTTCAGGAAAAGAAAAATTTGTGTAAATATTTCAATACTAAGCTGACTGGGATACCATGAAATTAGTTGAAGTTGTCTTTGATTTCCACAATTACAACAGGTGCTTAGAAGGGTGTTGATTAGCTTCAAGACATTTATTAGTAAGGTGCAATGCTGCTTGGGTAAGTTCAGTGGTGGAGACTGCTGCACATGCATTTTCAGTTTCTTCCCTTAGGTCTGGAAATATAGTAAGCAGGTATTCTGAAGTATTTAACATCATAAATATAGTATTTTCATAAACTGTGTACACATTGTTTGGCGGACTGTGTATATGTGTACGTGTGTACATGTATGTGTGTCTGTGTGTGGTGTGTGTGTGTATGTATATATTTCTTACTTGATACAGATTCCATAGGAAAACTGGTACTAGTCATATAATGCGGAAAAAGAGTCTTTCTCTTGATAAACTATAAAGGCTTTTTTGAAAAAAACAATGCAGGATTCTTGAGCTCCATATGGCAAAGCAAGTTTTAAAGTTTCCTGGTTTGCATGGATAACCCGTTATCACATACTGTATAGTATAGGCTTGAAGAAGATGAATTAATTGTTGCAATTAATTGAATTTATGACTTGGTATTCTCTTTAAAATCAGATTCCTTTCTCTGGTGAGTTTTAAGGTCTTCTGTTGTCTCCTCATGGCGTCTTTTCCCTTGTTCCCTCTTTATCAGCATTTTTTTTTT
>PVIR01038729.1:0-14376 GCA_004026965.1 Petromus typicus | reverse complement strand
AGTGTGTGGCTGACTTCAGACAATGTTCCATGCTGGTGGGGTGCAGTGCCCCGCAATGTTGGGTGTCACCTCATCTTCCTCTGTCCTCAGGGTTTCCACGTCATTGGTTCTGTTGGTTACTGCAGAGATGTGCTAAAGATACCAAACATGCTGTAGGTGGTCAACAGTGACTGGCCTCCCAGTCCAGAGTTCAGATGCATTCATGCTTTATTTCACCATAATATTCTTTCCACTTTTAATTGTTGTCAGTGTTCCTTCCTGTCTTCAATGACACTTTAAGAAGTCTGTTCTGAATGATGTCATGGCCACCTGCTTTGTGGTGCTTCTGTGTTTGCACACAGTATCTGCCCCATCTTTTTGCTAGCAGCTCTCTGTAACAACATGTGGTTAGTCCTTGTTTCTATCCAAGCTGACAATCTGCTGACAACCTGCTGAAGCATGTAATGTACTTACAGAAGTGATCTTCACCCACTTCTCACAGAAGCATGTGGGCAGGACGCAGACAGACCCCCGGGCCTCAGAGGCAGCCTAGCCCTGGCAGTTACTGTCCCAGAAGGCCTCTGTCTACTATAGCTTCCTTGCCAGGTTCTAACAAGTACAGGAAGAAGCAAAGGGCCACTTGTGCAATCTGTACTGGCCTCATGCACGTACAGGAATAGTGTGGCCCTCTGCAAGAACATGCGTGATGGTCACCACCTTGGCCTAGCACGAAGGGATGGTGAACAGAAAAGCGTCCACTCATCTGATCACCCATCCACACAACCATCTGTTCAGCCTTCCACACACTCGCCTACCCGTCTACATGTCTGTCCATCCTGACCTACGGCCTCCCGCATCTGTATCGCCTAGTTGCTAATTCTGCCTCTGTGGTACTCCGCCCCTGCCATGTCCCCACTGCACTCTTAGCTCTGTGATGATTCCTCTTTTGGTACCAGCTTCCATCCTACATCTCAGGGAAGTCTTCCCAGGCTGCTGATTCTTTGAGTGCCCTATGTGCTCTTCTCCATGTCATAGGCGGGACTGTTTGTGATGTCCCTACATGTGCTGGACACATGGGGAGCACCTGGGAATAAAGTGCTGAAAAAAAACAGTAGTCTCCTCTCTCTCAGGGCTTCCAAAGAACAGGAAAGGTCCAAGCTGGCTCCAGTTGGCCCAGGTGCGCTTCCTACACACAGTGCGGAGGAGCAGCCTTTGAAAGCCCTGCGGTGGTTGGGCAGAGCACACAAGTAGACAGGCCGTCAGAAGAACTTCCAAGCCGACAGAGCTCTACTGCTGGGTAGTACTAACTCACAAAGGTCGTGCCTCAAGCCAGGGAAATGAACGACTATGCCCTACTTGTCCAATTCCAGGCCACTATTCCCTTTTCTTGAGCCTGCTCACAAACGTGGGCTGCACTGGACTCAATGATCCTTTATTAGGTTCTAGCAAAACCCCAACGTTACATATACCTTGAGTCACTCGGTATGTGCCAGGCCTCTGTGGGAGCCTCCTTCCTAACCATCACCTCAGGTGACCTGACAGTGGCTTCCTACAGTGGAGATTACTTTTGTTTCAGAGAGGGAGCACCACATTGGCTTCCCGCATCCTCTAGCTTGGACTTCATACATCTTAACCACTGGAGTACCAAACTAACCTATGGCTCGTGAAAGCTTCTGTGTTTTCAAGTTGTGATGAGTCACTGGTAGTTTTTCTGAGACTGTCTACAACTCTCCTGTCATGTCAAACCTACTTTTTTTTTGAGATAGGATCTCCTAATGTTGTTTAGGCCAGTCCTAAACTTGCTCTGTAGCCAGTCTGGTCTTGAAATTATGTGATCCTCTTACCTCAGCCCCTCCAGTGCTGGGTCAACTTCCTATGAGGCTGTTTCATTTTTAAAAAACAAAGTGGTAAGTGCCTGATGCACACTTGGTATTCTGTACTACGGAGCCCTGAGTGATATGTGGCCTCATCCTGTGGACTGTTGGCATTTCTGTGAATCCAGTGCCCCTAATTCAAACTGTACTAAATGAAGGGACGAGGACACTGTGAAATCCAAATCTCTCAAGCCAGTCAGTGACCTCTACCTTTTCCTAGTTTAGCAAACAGAAACAGCCAGGCAACCCCATATGGCCAAAGGTTCCTGGAGGAACTGATGAAAAATACTGACACCTTGTGGAAACTATGAGAAACAGCATTCTCTGGTCATCATTCTGGGAACTGGGAATCTTCCTGCATTGCAGAGATAACCTGCTAACCACATTCAAGTCAAAAGGCACCGACAATCGTATGGGAAGAAATGAAGCTTTATTGCGGCTGATGCATTCCTCCTCTGAAAGGCAGCAGCTGATAGGAGCTGCTTGGACACGGTGCTAGACCCACTGCTTGTCAGGGGATCCCTAGCACTCTGCTCACACAGCTGGGCCTTCTCCAAGGGTTCTGTGGAGGCGGAGACCATATTCAATGGGAAATCAAGCCAAAGAACAGGGTCACACAAACAAAGTGCAAAGAGGCCTGCAACAGCCTGCTTCAGATTATGTGAAAGGTTCTTTTAGCCCAGGGGCTGGGGTCGGAGCAGCTCCTCAGTGAAGGCTTGTGGAGAAGTTTGGAGGATGGCACAGGCCACATTCAGCTGAGCCAAACCCGACCTCAGGTGAACAGAAGAGAAAGTAGCCCTGGCCCTGAAGACTACCAGTGTGACCAGCCAGCTAACCTACGCACAGATGCCCTCAGCGCAGCCTGGCAGACAGGGCTTTTCTACCCTAACATCACTTCGGTGTGCTGTGCATGTTTGTAATCACGCACACTGAGGACATCCGTGAACACAGCAAGCAAAGCATCTTCGGTGATGTGTCTCACAGGCAAAGGATTTCTACATAGAGAAATTATCTCTGGGTGTGATTTATGCAAATATAAAACGATGGGGATTTAAAAGACGTTCCCTAACAGCACTGCCTTGAGGAATGATTTACATTTGTAGCTGCAATGGAATTATGTCCAGAAATGTTACCATTGGTCACCTGGGCTTGCACATGAGCAGCACACTCTAGGTGAGAAGTCACGACTGTGTGAGTGTCCACAGGAAAGCAAGATGGGCATCTAAAGAAGAAAGCAGCAGCATCAGAGGTGCTGACGTGGAGGCCACTGCCTGATGGGGGCAGTGCATGTGCAGATGAGGCTTCTCCAGTGTCTAGGCTTTATTGTTCAAGTAGGAATGGCTTTCTACAGGACACCCCCAAGGAGGAATCTGGATGCTGGCAATAGTTCTCAGAATGACAAATCCCTTACAGCACAAGTGGAGGAACTAGAATCCTTTTTGGTGGAAGCGCATAATGCTTCAGCATGGATACTGGAGAGAAAGAAAAGCCTGGGTACAGTGGCCCTCTGGCCCTGACAGAGCACCCCATCTTCCACGCTGTCCCGTGCACGAAGTTCTCTCTCCAGACTCATGTCTTTCCTTGGGAACCAGATGCAGATGCTGTGTTCTCTAGAGATGCCAGAAGGACCAGTCCAGTCCTGTAGTAGATGCTGGTCCTCAGGAGGTCAGCTTGGAGTAGCTGGGAGGAGAAAGCTTGCGCTTCAAGTACTTGAGGATGTAGAGGGGAAGGCAGCTGACCACAGTGATCGCTGACACTTTCCACAAGAAGGTCACAGTCGTGATGAAGGCAACATCTGTGAGAAGGGGGTAGAGAGTGTGAGAGCCAACCACGGAGCTCTCAGGCCCCACGCACAGCACAGACCTGACTGACCCCGAGAATTCCCCCAAGCTGACACTGCAGCTCTGTGTGCAGGCAGCCTCCCTCGGCCTCATGGTGTCTTTACTGCCATGGCGATTACCTGCCTCCAGTGCAATTGGCTCTTCTCAAACAGGATGAGTGGAGCCAGAGTGCAGAGCTAGGGACTGCACAGGCTAGTGCCTCCACATACCTATAACAGGTAGACGGCACTTTGCAAAAACACTGCTGTGCTCTACCCAGCCTGTCCAGGCCAGTCGTAAGGTACAGCTGACTTTATAGGGTGTGGAGGGCAGGTGATAGCTTCCTGCCTGGACACAAAGGCTTAGGTATGTCTGTTCTTCAGTGTTTTTCAGTGTGGCTCTCCCTGAGCACTCTTTCAGTTACTATGGACAAGAATGCTTAGCACCCTAATAAAGCTGCACTTGAAACAATGACTATTCAGAGGGCTCATGAGAAGAGGCACTTGGAAAACCTGACATTTGTATAGTTTAATTCTACCTATTACAGAAATCTCTGTAGATTGTTGTAAGACATTAGCATAAAAATCTAGAATTTACAGACTTAAAAATATAAGGGATATGGAGAAAATATCTGTTCTATGTACAGGAGACTGGGGACCATAAAGAGAAGGTCACAGGCTACATTAACCTGCATTTGGAGAAAGCCTGGAAGTGTTTTATCAGGAGCCTTGTCACTAGACTGCCTGAGAAGGCGGACAGCCTGGGTCTCAATCCTCCACTCAGAAGCCTTGATACCTATAAGGCCCTCCTGGAGCGAGGCAGGAGCACTTACATGCAAAGTTTATGTGATGTGGAAAAAGTCAGTGCAAAGTGGTAAGGTAAGGTAGGGAAAGGTTTTGTTTTTTTAAAAAAAATCAATTAAGCATCTTTTTCAATTCTGTTTTGCTGTTGTTCTTTATTCTTTTTTTTCCTGGCCTTTAAATTTTCTATACTCTTGGAAAGAAACAATAACTTCACCTACCTAAGAAAGCTCCAAAAGATACTCTGCCTATACCTGTTCCAAGACAAAACAGGAACAAGAAAATGAAGGACAGATAAAGGGACATATCAGGTCATTAGTAGTGGTTAGCTACTGATTAAAGAAATATATTAAAAAGCAATAAAAATATCAGCATGAAAAGCTTTTGTGATTGTGGTTTTAACCCTTTCATTTCATTATCTGTTACAACGTATGTAGTCTTTTAAACAAGCTGAACACAGCCAACATAGGAGAACCTACCCCAGGGGTGGAGTGATAGAACATCCACGGCCACTAACAGCTGCCTAGTTGCTCTCCATTCTGATTTACAAACAGCTGAGGGGAAGGACTGGAGTGTGTGGCCTGTGGGCACCTGGGCTTTCTCTCTGAAAGTGTCTGCCTCTAGAGTAGGTAGTGCTTTGCGTCATGAAAATAAGGACAACACAACTCTTGTGGAAAGAGTTGTTGGACATAAACACAACTTTAATGTCTTCTTAAAAGCTAGATGGTGAAAATCTTAATGCAAGGAATTTTACCTTTCTGCAAAAACAAATTTTTGTGTTGCAAAACTTTATAGTATGGGGTTTATTGTGACTTATCATTTAAGACAATGTTTTATAAAGTAACAATAATAAATGTTTAAAAACCATTAACAGACAATAATTCAAAAATGATTTTAAGCAACTTACCAAAATATTCATTTAGAAAAGCGAGTGAGGCCACATAGCAGCCTAGACTGAGGAACTCCGCCATGACCATCAGCCAGTGCCATGTCCTGATGGTCAGTGCCACCATGAGCAGCTCAGTCAGGATCAGTGCTGTGAAGGAGATGGCCACGACATGGACGAACTCTGACTCGAAGAGCACTAGGGCACCGTACATGAGGATGCCTCCTAGAAGATAAGAGGCAGAACGGCCTCTTAAAAGATGGCTTTATCTGCCTGGCTTGGAACCTGGATCACTTTGCAGGCAGGCCAGGAAAATATCATGGAAATGGCTAACTCCTTCCCAACAGCTAAAATACAGGAAAGGTATATATCCACATACCATGTGGTCAGACACTCCAGCCAAATGCAGGATTGCAAATAAAATAAGGTACGACACTCTCCTGTCCTGTTAGAAACGTCATATAAGAGCCACACCAGCATGTCAGTCGATGTGAATGATTTCCTTTATGTCCTCTATGTCATCTGCAGCTAATTACACTTATAAGAACCTCTCACTTAACCTGGGACACCAACACAGTGGCTAATAACTTGAGTTACATAATTCAGACTTCTCAGAGCCTCGCTAACATCACCCCATGAAACAGAATCACTGTGCAGGGACACAACGCAAAAAGTGCTTGTTAACATTTTCTTGGTTACTGTTTAATTAGAAGTAAGTCAGTTTTTTAGCTGACATGCATCATTTAAAAAACAGTAATCCACAGTGCTGGAGTTATCAACTGACAAGATTTAAACAGAGGGCAACATTTACCTGTTGATGAAATTTTAAGTGATTGGAATTTAACCTGGAAGTAAAAGTAAGACTGCTAAGAGAAGACTAAAAATATTTCTTTGGTCCAGTAAAATCAGGTCCTGTCTTACCTTGGTAAATGCTGATTAAAACCCAGATAAGGAAAGTCTTGAAGGACAAGGATCTTCCCTAAGGTAAATGAAGGAAAAAGGTTGTCAGAAGAACAGAATGGTATGTTTGGCTTGTATGTTTCCAAGAAGCTTATCAAAGGCCCCAGCTCCCCAAGCCCACCACATATGTTGTGTGACCTCATCCTCTGGGGGCACAGAGGTGAACTGGCTCCCCATACACCGGTCAGGTCCTGCCCATGCAGGTGTCACAAGCTCTGCTGAGATCTTGAGGTGGGCGGGACTCTGGTCTACTCCCATCTGATCTACGTGATTCCTAAGCCATAGGGGTTATGTCCCCTGCTGCCTAGTGACTACTAGTTGACATCTATAGACAAACATTTAAACAAACTAGGAGATAATGATTCTATTTCTAATAAAATTTTCCCCTCTTTATTTCTTAGGAACGAATATTCTTATATTTACATTTTGGTTTCTTCGGATAAGAAAATGTGACCGCTCTTCAGTAAGTAGGAAGAGCTTCTTTCAACTGAAAATGTATTGTCTCTTAAATCCTTTCTGGAAAAGCTGCCATTCTGTAAGCAATTCTTTCCCCTCATAGTTCCTTGTGAAATAATTTAAAACTTTAAAAACTTGATAAAGGTTTTGAAGAAGTGTAGGAGGCAAAAGATACTGGTAGAAGATTGCTTTTGTTTAACTGTGCTGCTCAAAGTATTTCAAGCCAAGATGAAATTGTGGATCTGCTGCCCTTACTTTGATAGGTCCTTCAGGACAGGCCCAGCTAAGATCACCATCGAACCTGGTCTCTGCAGATCTTTGTGATCATCTGTTGTCTCAGAATCTCCTGACAATGTGGTGTCTCACCTGGGCACTTCTACTTACAGATGAAGAGACCAATGAAGCCTCGAGATTTTCCCAGGCTGCTGCAACAGGTCCCTGGCACTCTGATGTAACTGATCAGAGCTCTAAGTTCTGCATTTGATTTGGGGTCTCCCCACTCATATAGGGGAACTTCTTGTGACAATTTGGACAGAATATGCCATTAAGGAAAGATGAATGTCACAGGGGTCAGGGAAGATCAGAAGATACAGCAGAGGCGCATGATGGGAATGACATGCCAGAGCTTGGGTCTGAATCGTGCACCCACTGGGAGGCTGCTGGGGACTTTTAAAGATACAAATGCTTGGGCAGGAGACATGTGTGCTGAACAGAAACTCTAGCTGTTGTTCTGTAGACACTAACAAAGAACAGGTATATGAATTAAAACTGTACCCAGTTATAAAAAAAGAAGAATTTTACTTCTGCTTAAATATTCTCATGCTTACAAGTGTTCATCCAATAAGATGCTAACTGAATCTAAGTCTTTATGACATGAGTACAAGAAGACTCAAATATATCACAATGTATTAAAAGTCAGTATAGATTTTTTACTTTTAAATATTGATTTATTTTAAGCAGGTTTTTAAAGCACTTGTTTTCCAACTGCATGGATCTAAATGGACACAAGTGGGTGTTTCATCTTTGGTCATAAAATTCATCTGTAATTATATGACTAATTTTACTTGCACTTAAAAAGAAACTTAACCTTTTTGATAAAAGAAATAGGAGGTTTATTTTGTAGCCAGACTTCTTAAAGTGCATTCTGATAGTTTATGTGAGGTAATTATCAATTTGTATGTCGAAAGCTAAATGAGGGTATTTATGTTGAAAGTTTATCAAAAGGTGTTTAAGACAGTACATCAAATCTCCACGTATGTGAATGCTTCTATATTTAAGTGGATTGTAATATTAAAATAAATAAGTTGAGGAAAATATGCATAAATCTTTTGTTCCTTGATGTTGATGTTTACTGATGATTCTGACTTTAGCTCTGAGACAAAAATCTCATTAAACTTGATGGTACAAATACATTATTCATGGGAGCAATTAATTCACTATGGATTTCAGGCTATATATAAAGATATTCTTCCTGGACATACAACTTTTCATTTGTTTTGAGGAAAAGGAAGAAAATGCCTGTCGCTCTGACTGATGGATTCAATCATTTACTCATTTATGCACCAAACACTAAATTAACAGGGACTGGGGCCAGGCAGCAGGTGCAGGCCAGAGCTCATGAGCTAAGGACACAGATGGCCCTGCCCATTCCTTTCCTGCTGTGGTCTTGGGTTCCTTCATTTCTGTGTCTCATGTTCCTCTGTATGTACCTTATATTCATAAAGTGTGTGGAAACTAAGAAACGCAGTATATTAAAAATGCAATTGGTGTTACAGTACAGACTTCAAAACATATACTTTGATTATGTATCAACAGAAATGTAAAAAATAAAACCAAGGATTTTAGGAGACTAATCCACCTTAAGATGAGTAAAATTACCTCAAAAAACTAAAATTAGAGGTTCCATGTGACCGAGCTACACCCCTTTCAGGCATCTCCCCAAGTTAGAAGCATTACAGCACAGTAATATACATACCCATGTTTATAGAAGCACATTTATAATTGCTATACCTTGTAAACAGCTCATATGCATATCAACAGATAATGGATAGAGAAAATATCGTATTACATAATGGCATACTACTCTGTCACAAAGAAGGATAAATTTGAGGCATTTTTAGGTAGATGGATGCCCCTTGAACCCATGTTAAGTGAAGTAAGTCAGACATACAAGTTTAAATAAAGTAAAATAACTAGAATGACAACATTAAGTGTCATGATGTAGATAATGGAGATTATAGTGACATACAAATTGCTGTGTATATGATTACACACAAGTGGATTAGAGCCCAGGTATGTGTAATGTATGCATAGATTACAATGACATGTATACTTATGTGTATAGGATTATACATAAGCAGATTTGTGCCATATTATATGTAAAGTATGCATACATTAGCAATGTGTACACTGACATACATATGCACATGATTATACACAAGCAATTAGTCATGCTGTACACATGTATGATTATACTCACACATAGACAGATGTGTACAGGTTTACACATGAGTACATCTGTTGGTTGGTGTGTGACCAATGGAGAAACATCCTAACTGCTCAAAAACACTAGGATTCTCTCCATCCTGTGTTTGCGACCACTTTTCTGAGTATTGTATTTTCTCACTCTACCTCCTCAATTTCTTTGATTCATCTTAGAACAACAGATAAGATTTTAAAAATACTTCCACAATTATAACAATTTGGGGAAATGTGGAGTAAAAATACAGAGGTAATAAAAACGGAAAACAAATGTAACAGACACTAGGAACAAACCCACTGAGCAGAGGAGGCATGGCTGACACATGCAGTGATGTTTCACAAAGCCATCTTTACCTGCTCACTATAACACTTCTCTTACAGAGTATTTCCTAACAGATCAGAGAGAACTGGAAGCTGGACAGTAAGTAATCTCCCTCTCACTTGTCCAGGTGCATCTAGGTGAGGCTCAGGAGCAAACACACTATTCAGAGGTCTCAAAACTGCAGCTTTGCAGGTCATAATTCATTAGCCATAAAAATGCATTTGTTTGGCCATTTTAAAGCTTTTCGAAAGTTAATTTTATACCTAGAAGAGTTGCAAGACCAGAAATACAGTTCCCGCAGGACCCTCCCTGCCTTGGTGGAGGCTGGAACATACAGAAACTGACACCCAGCAACTGTCAACACTAGGAAATTAACACAGTAACTGGCTGGATGCCCTCAGTTTTCACAACGCCTTTTTCTATTCCAGGTTCCCAAGCAGGACGCCTGACTGCTATGGCTGCCTCATGTCCCGGCTCCTGTCATCAGGCTAGTTCCTTGCCCTTCCTTCATCTCTGCTAGCATACTTTCTGTCTATCATTGGTGTATGGCTGCAGTGGTTTTGCCAGTGGTACCCATTGCTAAATAGCTGGTTTTCTTTTCCCTTTGTCATTAGTAAACACCTTAGGGGAGATACTGCCATCTGATGCAAATATTCTGTTTCTCCTCTGTCTTGCCTACTGAATTCAGTGCCAATGCAATCTGCTGACAGTTCCTGGGGGATTCGGAAGGTGTCTCTCCATTCCCTCGCTCCTTCACAGCAGTAACTGGAATCCTCAACAAGGAAGGCTTTCCTCTGTTCATATCAGTACGTACAATACCGTTTATTTTGTTCTTTGGGGCTATAACCTAATAAAGCTATTTCTGACTTGATTCAGTTTTGGCCTGTGGAGCTCCCTCAGGCTGATTCCTGTGCTGCTGCAACATTGTCATTACTGACTGTTAGCAAGTCTTTACTTTCTGGTAGCACTCGGTGCTCCAGGTACCTGTCCAGGCCCAGAACCAGCCATTTCTCTGGGAGCCTAGTTTCTCAGGACAGAGAATGATACACAACCTCTGTCTGGAGTGTCAGGTACCAGGAATGCCCACTTGTAGCCACCCGAGCTGACCTTGGGTGTGCACATGTTTAGTGAGCCATACTTACACACTTCTACAATTATTACTGAATAACACTGTGAGCCCTGCTACCTGACCCCTACCAGCCCTCAGTCCCCCTACGGTCCCAAAACAAGAGGCCTGTTTTCACCACTGACATTTTATATTTTCTTGTTCCACACAAGGACACAAAAGATTCCCTGGTAAGAAACATGTTTACCACAGGGAGCCTGCAGGCTGTGCAGTTTTTCGTAGCCCCTTCTATCCGTTGTGGCACGTGTTGGTGCCAGTTCATCAGTCACAGTCTGTACAGTCCTGCAATCAAGTACTCACACCACAGGGCCAGATGCAATAGCCCCCACCGGTCACTCTCTCTACCCGAAACCTCTGGCAACCACTGATCTGTTCTCTGCCCTACGGTTTTGCATTTCTCAGATCTCAAGTAAGTGGAATCAAACGAACTCTGGAGTCTGATTCTTCCATGTGCAGAAATACATTCCCATCCATGTGTGAACCCATAGTTCTTCTTGTATCTTTTCAACACTATTTCACCACATGCCTGCAGCTTCACTGCTACTTACACTCTGTGGAATGCTTATCTGTTTGCTGGTTTAACAACATCTGGGTGCTTCCAGGTTTTGGCAATCATGACAAAGCTGCTACAAACATTTGTGTGTAGGATTTTTGTGACCCCAGGTTTTCATTTCTGTTGGGTAAAGGTCTAGTAATATGACTGCTATGTTATACAATAAGCACATGTTTGACTTTCTAAGAAACAGCCGAAATGCAATCCAGAGAGGCAATATTACTGTATTCCTACTAGGAAAATGAGACTTATTGGTTCACAACTTCACCAGCTTTTAGGTACAGATAGTAGTGTGGATTTTGATCATTCAATTTTGTGTAGTATTGTATATCATTGCCTAAATTTTCAATTCCCTAGTGAAAATGATAGAGCATTTTCTTATGCTTATTTGACACTTGTACATCATCTTTGGTGTGGTGTCAATTCAATTTTTGTTCACTTTTTAAATTGAGTTGTTTTTCTGCTGAGTTTTATGAGTTCTTTAAATATTATGGATATAAATCCTTTGTTAGAAGTATAATTTACAGGGTTAGGGATTTAACTCAGTGGTTCCGGGGGCCTGCCTTGCAAGCACCAAGGGCCTGGCTTAACCACACAACAATGCTGGGCATGGAGACTCATGCCCACCAGCAATCAGAACCACGTACCACACTGCCAGGTGTAGTGGCTCACACCTATAATTCTAGCACTTGGGAGGAAGAGGCAGGAGGATTGCTGTGAGTTTGAGGCTGAGCTCAAGGACAGCCTGAACTACAAAAGCAAGACCCCATGTCCAAAACAAAACAAAACAAAAAATAAAACAAAAGAAAGGATAATTTACAAATAGCCTGTGGTTTCTCTTTTCATTTTCATAAATGTATCAATAGGAAACTAATACTTATAATTTTTCCATTTTATCCCATTTTCCCTTTATAAATCATGCTTTTGACACGCATGTGTCATGTCTAAAAACTCTTCCCAATCCCTATACTCTTGGAGGCCAAAGGAGAAGGATTCCAAGTTAAGTCCAGCCTAGGCAACTTAGCAGCTAAACAAAACCTTACCTCTAAAGGGAGAAAAAAAAAGGCTGGGGATATAGCTTGAAGTAGTTGTTGGGTTCAACCCTGGTATTCCAAAACAAACAAACAAACAAACAATAACAAGAACAACAAAAGCCTTTTTGCCTAACCTTCTGAAGGCCATATATGTTTCTCTCATATTTTCTTCTAGAATGTTTTTAATTTACTCTTAGAACATTAAGAGCCATTTTGAGTAACCTTACATGTGAGGAGCGAGGTATGTGCTGGGCTTCTGCTGCAGCTGTCCTGACATTGTCTGTTGATATCAGCATTCCTACACTTGACTGCATCTCACATTTGTCAAGACCGATAATGTATATGGGTCTATTTCTGGGCCTCTTTTTTTCTAGTGATCTCTGTGTCTCCTCTTTTTAAGTTGTATCTGCCTCAGGTGCTGTTGTGAAGTCTCGAAACTGAATAAAATGTCTACTAAGCTTTTCTTCTAGATTATTTTGCCAAATCCATTTCCTTAGCCTTTCCCTCCAACTTTCAAAATTAGCTGGGTAGTATTCAGTAACACTCAGTTTCCCAATCACGAACATTCCTTCACATCTTTATCTTTCTGTGATGTTTTATAGTTCTAGCAATACAGGTCCTTCACATTCTGTCAGAGCTATATTAGTCTTTAATCTGTTTGTGTTACTATTAAAGGTATCTTACATGTTTTGGACCTATATGCTCATTGTTAGTTTGTCCTTTCTTTTAAAAAAATAAAATAATGTTGGGGGCTGGGGATTTAGCTGAGTGGTTCTGGCGCTGCCTTGCAAGCGCAAGGGGTGGGGTTCGATCCTCAGTAACTACATATAACAATGCCACGCATGGTGACTCACACCCACCAGCAATCAGTGCCACACACTACAATGCTAGGTGTGGTGGCCCACACCTGTAATCCAGCACTTGGGAGGCAGAGGCAGGAGGATTGCTGAGCTCAAGGCTGAGCTCAGGACCAGCCTAAACTACAAAGCAAGACTTTGTTTCAAAAAACAACAACAACAAAAAAAAGAAAAAAAAAACCCTAAAAAAAAGAAAATAATGTATATTTCAATATTGAAGTGTTTTACTATAACTATATGGCATAGCTGAACCTTCAGGTGATTATACTTATGCATGGATTTTTGATTTAAGAAAAAACGATAATATTCAACTGGATGGTCTCATTTTCTTTTTCAGTATATCCCTTTTTTGGGGGATTTTCTACACAGACAATTATGGTAAGCAGAAATCATCTGCAAACAAATATTTTTATTTCTTCCTAACCTCTGTCTTTAATTCTGACTTATTCACCATTTCGTTAGAGTTATATAAAGGTACCGAATAAGCAAACTTCATATACACATGAGCATAAGTGCTTCTTAGCCATCTGGGAAACTTGCAAATCTGTCTGCTAAATTCATACAAGCGAAATTCTAATATTATGAATGACATGAGACTTCTATTGCTAATACTTGAAAGAATTTTTCCTCTGGGACATTTCTTCCCTTGAAGTTTAACTCAAAAGAAAAATGTTACAATTAATTAGGAACAATAAAATATGTCTACGAAGACAGGAAATAACTATTCAAACAATGTTTCAAAATGCATGTTTTTTCCTTGTCCCACGCCAGGATCTGTGTTAGCACAGGACAGAAGTGTGTTGTGCAGCCTACCTTGGTGAGGTCCTTGTACAGCTCTGGGTACAGAATAGCCATTTCTGGCTTCACGTCTTGGTCCAACACTAAAGAGAACACTGGAAACATGGTGTAGATAGTTGCATACCTCAGAAACCAAGAAGAACATTAAGTCAGTCTGACAGATGTTTAAGGCACAACTATGAACACATTTGTGGAATTATAGATGTGTCAGTTTCAAAAATAAAAAATCCCATAACATAACAAAACAAAAAACCCCAAGTTGATATCAGGTAATACTTTACTGCAAACCAGGCATTTACCCACAGCCTAGCAGTACATTCCTTTTTGTTTTTGGAAGTGCTGGGTATCAAACACAGGACCTTATGAATGATAGGGAAGTGTTTTCATCCCCAGCAACAATAGCATACTTTTTAAAAAAATACTTAAAAAC
>PVIR01038728.1:0-14352 GCA_004026965.1 Petromus typicus | reverse complement strand
CAAAATCAAACATCCATTTATGACACAATACCTTTTTGTTAACATATTGTTTTAATATCATTTCAACATAATACATATTTAAATTTCTCCCATTCCATAAAAAAATCTTTCCATATTTGGTTTATTCAAATTAGGATCCAAAAATTTTTCATATATGGGAACTTCCAGGAAGATAGAGAGTGATAAGCAGAAAAAAAAAATTCTCCAAGAGTCAGAATCTGCATATTGGAAAATTACAACCTGGGGAGTAAAGAGGCAGCAGTGGATCCCTCGGACACAGGAAGGATCTGAAAGGAAAACTGAAGCCAACAGAGAAAGTGAAGAGACAGAGCTCAAGACAGGAGAAGGAAGGGACAACCTGCCCCATCTCGCCAGTTCCTGGAACAGTGTATGAGAAAGGAAGATCAAATAAAAGAGATACAGTAAAGGCAGGTGATGACAGAGGTATCTGGAGAACAGTGGAGCAGAGCAATGGACACGGGCACTAAAACAGCTGGTGAATGACTCGACTCTAAGCAACAGTCAGATGTCATTTTAGGGATCAGGCAACTGAACTGGACACTCAGAAGCTGCAGGTTGGTTTCATCTCGGGGTTAAACACATGTCAGGGTTAAAACTCCACACTGAGAGAGTGGGTGAGAGACGACAATGGGAGATGTGCAGAGTCAGATTTTGTTATATGACTCTATCTTGTACCTATTGTTAAAGGCAACGGACTAATAATGATCACAGTTTGCTATTTTTGTGTCTGTACTTGATGCTACTGTTATTATTGATTGCACTCCTTTAGCCAACGTGATATATTTGTTGTGATCAATTGATCTTACTTGTATGTCGATACCTAGATTGTCTGGGGATCATAGATAATACTTTAGTACAGTATCAGATAACTGCGTACTAGGCCAAACAGGCAGATTCAAAAGGCAAAAACCAGCTGTTCCTGGAAGACATCACTGAAAAGTAGTCATTTCCTGAAGAGATCTCAATGCTAGTGAAAAAAAAAAAAAAAAGTACTCACCATACACAATTTACCAGCCTCAAGACAGAAAACAAATAAACAACAAGAACAAAATAGAAAATGAGGCAACAGAAGCAAGACACAAGTCATAATCCTCAACTTACCCAAGGCAAATCAAAGGGGCATTGAAGTGGAGGAAATAAAAAACCACTCAGGTGAATTTTATAAAATGGTAACAGTGGAAGTAACAAAAGAGATCAATAAGTCTTTCGAGAAAAGCAAAACAGAGATAATTAAGAGATGATGTAATGAATGAACTGATTAAGGAATCCAGAGTAGATAAAGATAAACTAACAGAGGATCTTAGGAAAGACATGGAAACCATGAATACTCATCATAGAAAAAAAAAAAAAAAGCTGGATTCCACATACAAGGCTAAAATGGAAATCTTGGAGATTAAAAATTCTCCTGAATGTATATGTAGCAAAGTCAACACCAGTTTGAAGGTAGAATATCAGATCTAGAAGACAGGATCATTATTCATGACCATCATATGAAAAACCTCTTAGAAATGGAAAGAAATCAGGTTGGCAATTTAGTTCAGTGGTTCTGGCATCTTCCTGACAAGCACAAAATCCTGAGCTCAGACCCTGGTAACCACATACCACAGTGCTGGATGTGGCAGGTCATGACTGTAATTCCAGCACTCGGGAGGCAGAGGCAGGAAGATTACTGTGAGTTTAAAACCGGCCTGGGCTAAAAACTACAAAGCGAGATCCTGTCTCAAAAAAAAAAAAAGGAAAGGCTAGGAATTTAGCTCAGTGGTTCCAGCATGTGCCTTGCAAGTGCAAGGTCCCAATTTCTACCCCCAGTAACCACATACCAAGATTCTAGGCATGGAGACTCATGCTCTTCAGCAATCAGTACCACACATCACAGTGCCGGGTGTGGTGACTCATGCTTGTAATCACAGCACTCAGGAGGTGGATGCAGGAGGCTTGCTGTGAGTTTGAGCCTTGCCTGGGCTACATATTGAGCTCACAGCCAGCATGAACTATAAAGCAAGACCCTGTCTCAAAAAAAAGAAGAAATCAATATAACAGCAGCCAGAATATGCACATAAGACTAAAAGATATGCATAAACCTAATATGAGATGAATTTGAATCAATGAAAAATCAGGAGATAGCACAAAGAGCATAAAAAAATCTATTCACAAAAGTGGTAGTAGAAAACTTTCCCAAGCATGGAAAAAGAATTTAAGATATAAAGATATAGACAGGTGAGGCATATAGAACTCCAAAAGACATGAACAGAAAGACATATAATAGTCGAGATTCCAATTTCAACACAAAAACAGAATACTAAAAGCTGCTAGAAAAAAAGAAAGACATCAACTAAAAGGAAAATCCATGAATCTGATAGCAGACTTCTTAATTCAAACCCTTAAGTCAAGGAAGTCTGGAGTGAAGTATTTCAAGCCCTAAAAAAAACTACCTCTAACTCAGATTGAATTAATTTTGAAAATTGATAGAGAAAAGATATTTCTATGGTAAAGAATGCTTAAAGAAATTCATGATGGCCAAATGAAACTAAAAAGTTGTGAAGAATATTCAAGAAAAAGATAATGAAGGCAACAGTTCCCAGAATTCCAATAGAATGAGTTAACCAAGAAAGATAAGCAATTAATAGGAGAGAAAGAAAGGTTACCAATGACAGGAAAATAATGCAGCAAGAATAAGTCAGTGCCTCTCAGTTATAACCAGCAATGTGCATAGTCTTAATTCAAGAATCAGAAGATACTGGTCGGCAGATCCAGAAAGACGACCAAACACTGTGCTGTGTAAAAGAAGCATACTTAACTCAAAATGAGATTCATAGAGTGAAAAGTCAAAAGATGGAAAACAATACTTCATTGCACAGGAACCCCGAAAAAAAGCAGAGAGAGCTATTGTATTTGCAGACAAAGTGGATTTCAAGCCAAGACTGATCAGAAGACACAAAGACAGCCAACACATACTTGTTAAGGGAGCAAACCAAGAGGAAAGGTTAACAATGATAAATACTCCAAATGGTACCAAATTCCAGTGCCCCCCACTATATAAGACAAACGCTAGTGGGTATGAAAAATCAGAGAAGCGCTAATACAATTGTAATGGGAAATCTTGATATCCCACTGCTACAAACAGATCCACTAGACAAAATATCAAAAAAGAACCAAACCTTTAAATAAATGGACTTAGTAGAGATTTACAAAAGAATATACTCAACAATAGACTATATGTTCTTAGCAGCACATAGAACTTTCTCCAAAATAAATGACATACTAGCTCATCGAACATGCTTAAGTAAATGCAAAGGAACTGAAATTACCCCATGTGTATTAACAGATCATAATGCAATGTATTTGAAATCAGTGGCAAAGGAAACCACAAAAATGCATGGAAATTAAATAAGCCCCTCATAAACAACCAGTGGACCACAGAGAAAATTAAAGAAGTTAGATACTTTCTACAATTAGATGATAATGCCAATATGATGTCCTAGGACCTAGGCAATACAATAAAAGCAGCCCTATGAGAGAAATTGATTGTGATGAATTCGCCCATCAGAAAAATAGTGAGATAAAATAAATGTTGGACTTCAAGGTTCCAGGAAAAATAAGAGCAAGTTAAACTTCAAGTGTGCAGATAGGAGGAAAATATAAAAAATCAGAGCAGAAATTAATGCAGTTGAGACTATGACCACAATACAAAGACTCAATGAATCAAAGGGTTGAATCTTTGAAAGATGGAATAAAACAGATCAACCCTTAGCCAGTCATATTTAAAAGATGAAATAAAAGACCCAAATTCATGCAAATTAAGAATGAAAATGGCAAAATCACAGTAGATCTTGCAAAAATTCAGGTCATCAAAAAAAAATTCGGATCATCAATAGCTATTTTCAGAATCTGTACTCTAATAAGATCCAAAACTCAGAAGAATCGACAGATTCATATAAACATATATACATATATATGAATTATGAAACCTGAATCAAGAATATATAGAAATTCTAAATTATCAAATATCAGCCAATGAAATTGAAGAAGTATCAAAAAAATTTACCAACAAAGAATATCCCAGGTCCTGGTAGAGTTACTGTTGAACTCTACAAGAACTTTGGAGAAGATCTAATGTCACTACTCCTCAAACAATTTAAAGAGACATACTTCCAAAGTTGTTCTTAGAAGTAAGTAATACCTTGATACCAAAACCAGAGAAGGATTTAACCCAAAAAAAAGACTACAGGCCCATCTTCTTCATGAAAACAGACATAAAAATCCTTACTAACATACTGGCAAAGAATGAACCAAAATTTAAAAAAAGATTATGCAGCATGACTAAGTCAGATTTATCCCAGGGATGCAGGGATGGTTTGACAAACACAAATCAATAAAAATAATACACCACATTAACAGAACCAAAGACAAAAGCTATAAGATCATCCCAATAGATACAGAAAGAGCATTTGACAAAGTCCAGCTCCTGTTCATGATAAAACTCTATAGAAAACCAGAATAAAAAGGGTTTATCTCAATCTGATAAAAGCCATCTATGACAAACCAAGTGCCAACATTATACTCAATGATCAAAAAACGAAATCTTTCATTCTAAAGTCAGCAGCAAGACAAGGATGCCCACTATCATCATCCCTGTTAATATAGCCCTGGAAACATAAGCAAGAGCAATTAGACAACAGAAAGAAACATGCATAGGAAAGGAAGAAGTTAAGTTGTCATTATTTGCTAATGACATAATACTTCATAAAAAAGACTCCACAAACTTCACCAAAAGACTTATAGAATTAATAGCCGAATTTGGCAGTGTAGGAGGATAAAAGTTAATACTCAAAAATCAATAGAATTCCTCTACAGGAGTAACAAACTTATTAAAAGTGAAATCAGAGAAACTATACTTATCTCAATAATATCAAGAAAAATGAAATGCTTATGAATATATCTAATAAAGGAAATGAAAGGTCTATACTTTGAAAGATAATATCAGAAAATAAAAAGCTGTCCTCTCTTCTTAGATAGGGAGAATCAGCATTATAAAAATGGTCATACTTCCAAATCTGTTGCACAGACTTAATGCAATTTCCATCAAAATATCAATAGCATACCTGAAAGAACTATGGAAAACAATTCTAAAATTTGTATGGAACCAGAAGAAAGCTGAAATATAAAAAGTAATTCTAGACAAGAAAGGCAAGGCAGGGGCCATCACAATGCTGATCTGAAGTTATGCTACAAAGCTACAGTGATAAAAACAGCATGTACTGGCAAGAAAACAAAACAAGACCAAAAACCAAAAAATTGAAAGAAAGCAAAACAAACAAACAAACAAACAGCAACAGTAGATCCAATGATCAATGGAATAGAATAGAAAATGAAGAAACCACTCCAAGCACACGCTAATATCTTATCTTTGACAAAAGGGCTGAACACCTTTATTGGGGGAAAAATAACCTCTTTAAAAATGGTACTGGGATGGATTTACCTTATGGACATACTCATAAGTGAAGTAAATAGGTCACAGATGTGTAAATATCGTGTCTCTCTCTCTCTCTCTCTTTTTTTTGGTATGAGAAACTAAAGATATGTGTGAGATCTAGAGTGTATGATAGATACTATGAAATAGAAAATATTAAAATGGTAAAGGGTGGTAGTGGTATATAATGTGGGGGGGGAAATATGATGTTAAAAAAGGAAACAAAGCTTATGTGTATAGAAGGCTTGGGGTGGGTGGGGAAATGGGAAAAATGAGAATTAAGTGGTGTTATATGTTGTTACAAATTTTCAGTGTTGATCATGACCATGATGTGTATATAAAATGTACCAATAAAGTTATTTTTAAAAAAGGAGTTGTGCTGGGGAAACTGGCTTTCCACATGCTGAAAACTGAGCCTTGACCTATATCTTTCACCATACTCTAAATTAAAATCAGATGAGACTGGGTATGTTCAGGGTGATATGGCCGTAGACCTTAAACTAAAATCAAAATGCATCAAAGATCTAAATATTAAGACAGAAACAATCTGCTAGAAGATAGAAAAGATAAAACTGTGGAATACTTAGTACAGGCAAAGGCTTTACGAGCAAAACCCCAGTCACATATCGAATATTACAAAGAACTAATTAATGGGGTCATCAAATTAAAAATCTTCTCCAAAACAAAAATAGTCACCAACAGTGAAGAGACATCCTATAGACAGGAAAAAAATTTTTACCAGTTACTCCTCTGATAAAGGACTAACATCTATAATATACAATAAATTGAAAAAAAAAATCAGATCCTCTAAATTTAAAGGCTCAGTCCAAAAACAGACATCTGTAATGCATAGACATTTCTTAAATGAAGAGATACAAATAGCAAGTAAATATATGTAAACATGCTCAGCATCATTGGTTGTTCAAGAACCATAATTTAAAACAATAGGGATATTCCATCTCACTCCATAAAGAATGAGTATCATCAAGAAATCAAATAATAATAAATGCTGGTGAGGCTGAAGGGAAAAGAAGTCTTCTTCATCATTTCTGGGAATGTAAACTGATTCAGCCACTATGGAAATCTGTCCAGAGATTCTTCACTAAATTACAACTAGAGGTTCAGTTTCACCCACACGTTCCTCCCCTAGTTATCTTCCCCAAAGAGATAAAAGCTTCATACCATGGTAACACATGTATACCCAAGTTTATAGTGGCATAAAGTGTGATAGTTAAATCTTGGAAATAACCCATATGCCTATCAACAGATAAATGGAAAAAGAAAGTGTGGTATATTTTTAGAAACTGAGTTCTGCTCTTCTATAAAGTTAAACTTGAGTCAGTTGAGACCATAATGTTAAGTGAAAGAAATCAAACACAGAAGTTCAAATATTGCATCGTTTCTCTTGTGTGAGAAACTCAACAGGTAAACAGGAGCAAAGTGGAGGAGAGAGATTAGGAAGTAGGGAGAACATGTTCAAATAGGAAGGGGAAGGAGAGAGGGGGTGGGAGAAAGAAATAAAAAGGCAAAAAAGAGGACAGAAGGAACAAATATGGAATTGAATCTTTTGTAAAGGGGGAGGGGAGGAAGGATGAGAGGATTGAAAAGAATGGAAATAAAAGAAGAAAGAGGTCTTCAGTGCAGGTCTAAATTCCCTTTGATGTGATTAGTATGTATAACAAGTATGTAGTAATAAAAAGACAAAGTTAAGGGCTGGGGATTTAGCTCAGTAGTTCCAGCCCCTGCCTTGCAAGTGCAAAGACCTGGGTTGGGGGCTGGGGATTTAGCTCAGTGGTTCCAGCACCTGTCTTGCAGGGTTGGATCCGGGTTCGATCCCCGGAAACCACATAACAATACTGGGTGTGGAGACTCATGCCCAGCAGCAATCAGTACCATATACCACAGTGCTGGGCACGGTGGCTCATGCCTGTAATCCCAGCATTTGGGAGGCAGAGGCAAGAGGATTGCTGTGATGTGAGTTTGAGGATGAGCTCAGGGCCAGCCTGAACTACAAAGCGAGACCCTGTCTCAAAAAAAAAAAAAGACCTGGGTTGGATCTCCAGTAACCACACACAGCAATACTGGGCATGGAGACTCACACCCACCAGCAATCAGAATCACAGTGCCGGGCATGGTGGCTCACACCTATAACCCCAGCACTCGGGAGGCAGAGGCAGGAGGATTGCTGTGAGTTCAAAGCTGAGCTCAGGGCCAGCCTAAACTACAAAAATGAGACCCTGTCTCAAAAAAAAAAAAAAAAAAAGGTAAAAATTTCACATATGGCACAAAACAGGATGTGCATGAGATTTATGCTTTTTATATTGTTTATTTTCTTAATTTAGAAGAATCTGAACCCCCCGTCATCCCCAAGTCTGCTTGCTACCGATGTACTAGAAAAACTGGGTTGTTTATCTGGAGGAATGTTTAACATTTCACATGTGTCTGATTCTTTTCCCGAGGTATTGTTTAACATAATCCCTTACGTACCTTAAAGTAGAAGTTGCCTGAAAATTTGAATTAGATTCAACTTTTTTTTTCAGACTGGAACAGCTGTCCAATTCTGCCCATCTTACCGTACCTAAAGGTGCATAATGTGTGGCTGCTAGGTTTTCCAGACTCCTTAAGTTTGGTCATCAGTTTTTGGTGGTGGCCTTTAAACTTTCTACTGCCAAAGTTTCCCTTCTGTTTCCTCATTCTCTCATGTGTCGTTTCTTTAATACATCTTATCTGGAGTTGTTCAATAGATAACTTTCTTATCTTGACTGGGATTAAGCTATGGTTTAACTATTTCTCTCCTCTCAGAAGGCGAAGCTGAAAGGTGACCCCTCGCAGAAGAGTATAAAGAGAGGTGGCCCTTAGGAGGTGGAGCTTAAGGACCTCATGAAAGAATTCCATTCTTGTCTCTTGGTCTCTGCATCAAGTGAGGACACAGTAAGAGATGTCTTTGAGCAAGAAAACACCCTTCTTCAGACACCAAACCTGCCAGCTTCCAGAACTTCTCAGCTGCCCAAACTGAAAAATTAAACCTCTGCTCCTTATAAATTATGAAGCGTCAGGCAATTTATTATGACAACTGAGATGCACTGATTATTTGAAATATATTACACAAGATTAATAGGACAGTGGCTCAGCTTTTTCTTTAATTTCCATTTTCTTTTTACTTTTTTCTCCAGAACTGGGGATCAAACCCAGCAACCCCTGCACACTAGGCAAGCCCTCCACCACTAAATTGCACCCGCACTGTTTGAATGGCCAGGTGCAAAGTAAGAGATTTGTGCCATCTCTGTCTATCTCATTGGTTTCTGAGGAGTGACTGATACTTTGGAGCGGCGCTTTCCTTTTCTTCTTTCTTTTTAATTCCAATAAAACACCTGGATTTCTATAAAATCACTCCAATCATAGGAATTAGTTTTTTAAATGGTCAAATTATCCTATCTTTGGCCACATAGGCTTATTATGTCCTTGTGACGTCACCATATGACAGTTTCATGGCTTCCTTGCCATCAGTCACAAGATGACCAAGGTTCACTTTGTTCATCCCCTGACCCACAATTAAGTCCAGCCGTGTTTCTAAGGTGCTCTGGTTCCTTCATTGGTGAATGACACTTCAAGGTCATAAGCCGGCACTGAGACTGACTATTGCATGTAGGTTTTCCAACATTGACAGAACAAGGCAGTTTTTTGAGGACTTTTAATTTCTCGTAGAAAAAAATTTTAAGCACACTTGAAAGTAGAGACAGTAGCTGAAAAGAGCCATCTTTTGGTATTTTTCCAGTTCTACAAATATTACTACTTTATTCTTTATCTTATTCCTATACCTCTGTGTCTATGTGTGTGTGTGTGTGTGTAGCAGGGATTGAACTCAGGACCTTGCTTTTGTGAGGCAGGCACCAGAACCACTGAACTAAATCCTCAGCCCTTGTTCTTAGAATTTTTATGAAAAGTTTCTACAAATCTATGACAGAAAATTGGCCAAAGGGTAGAAGCTAGAATTTCATAAATGAAGAGCCACAAATCATCAACAAACTTTGGGAAGATATTCAAATTTCATACTAGAAGTGAGATCTCTGTGTTAAGTTACAGAAAAAAGGAAATTTCGTACAATGCTAGAGACAAAATGAGTGTGCATCCTGTGCAGTAGTTTAACAGATCACAGAAGAAATTCTACCTGACAGGAGGGGAAAAGGAGCTGGGGCAGCTTAGCCCAGTGCTGTGGGCATACAGCTTGGAAATGGCACATGTCACTTCTACATATAATTTATCCATGAAAATGCATCACAGGGGGCTGGGGATTTATCTCAAGTGGTACCTTGTCCACTGATAAGCACAAGGGTCTGAGTTCGATCCCCAGTACTACAAGAAATGAATGAATGAATGAATGAATAAATAAGTAAATAAAATAAACTTATTTTTTTAAAAAAGAAAATTCAATTACGTTATCTTCACAGAGCTAGCTGGGTAGTTGTGTGTTCAGAAAGGTAAAAACAGGTTTTGGTGAATACCCAGAAACTTCTTCAATACCCACAACTCAGTGATTTTCTTTCTAAGAATTTATTCTAAAAAATTTTAGACATTCACTAAGCTATACCAATAAGCATCACAGATTTGGGTATATATGCAGAATATTGGCATCAACACAAAGATTAGAGTATTTAAATAGATTATAATTCATATGATAAGACCCTTAAAAATGAAACAGGGAAGCCCAGAAGTATATTTCTGTGGTACGAGTATTTGTCATATGTGAAGCTGTAGATTCCATCCCAAGCATCCAACAAAACAAAACAAAGCAAAAACCTGATGTAGGAAATGTGTGATGATAAAAGTTTTCCTAGTCTGGGGATTTAGCTCAGTGGCTCTGCACCTGCCTTGTAAGTGTTAAGGTCTTGAGTTTGATCCCTGGCATCAAAAAATAATTTTTTTTTCTATCTGGTGATATTATTGAGTAGCTACAGCTATTTGGTCGGCTATAATCTTACTCAAATTTCTTTCAATAGTTTGAAGTAAAACAGAAAATAGTCATACCACATTGGCCCTAGGTTGCAGGATCATGTCCAGTTGCACTGAACACATGAGTGTAGACTCCACTTTTAAGATTCTCAAAGTATTTTCTGTTTCTTGCACCTCAGTGAACCAAAGAAAATTCTGTTTTTTATTTGGAAAAGAGAAATCAGTTGATAAGAGGGTATGTACAGTGCGACCCCATTTTAGGAAGGACAAACATAGAAGTTTATACTATTTACAACAACAGATATCTCTGGATAGTAAGATTATGCTTGATTTTTATTTTCTTCACTATCCTTCTCTGGTCTCTGAACTTTCTTTAATGTACATGTTTTATTTATTTTTAGATAGAGATGAAGAACATTTACTTTTCATTTTACAGAAGATTCTAAAAAATCATCATGTGCTAACTCCAACATGCCTCAGTCTAGTGATCTGTCTCTATCTCTGAAGTCACTCGGATGAGAAGTCCAGACGGAGCACAGCACAGTGCCGCTGAAAAATTACCACATGAGATATTGCAGACTCCGCATTGCAGGGATTCTTTAAGACGTTACTATGTTAGATATTTATAAGTTATCAGCTAAGTTGCTTTTATAATCCTCAGTGTGAGGTCAAGGGATAAGGAGACTGGTAAGAGAGTATGGTGGGTATTGAGATCTGATGCTACTTGTGTCTGGGTTTTCTCAAGGCATGAGGCTTGTAGGGCCTACACTGCACAGCTGAATTACACACACACACACACACACACACACACACACACACACATACACACACACATTATTGTGCACAATCTGCAAGAACCAGCAGCCTTTCAGTTGAAGTGGCATGTTATGTTTTTGGCCACAACAAAAGAAAGTGAAAAAAGAAAAGCAATTACAATAGGAAATAAGTTATAGAAAGACCTTTTAAAAATAGTCATGGTTTTGCTGTATCAGCAGCAACTCTGGCCCTGATACACAGAATGTATTTGACTTTCAGCCTCTGTATTACATTTTAAACAGCACCACAAATTTAGACTATATAAAAATCAGCAACCCATGGATTTATCAATTGAAAAACTTATTTTATTTTTATTTAAGTTTTTTGAGACAAGGTCTCATTTTGTAGTTCAGGCTGGTCCTGGACTCAGCAATCTTCTTGCTTCTACCTCCTGAGTGCTGGATTACAGGTGTGAGCCACCATGCCTGGCACTGGTGTGTGGTACTGATTGCTGGTGGGTATGAGTAACCAAGTCCGGTATTGCTGCATGTGATTACTAGGGATTGAACCCCATAAGGCAGGCACTGGAGCCACTGAGCTAAATCCCCAGCCCGAAAAACTTGCTTTTAAATTAAGATGACTCAAAATTTTACTTTTATCCTATAATCTTTTTTTTTTTTAGGTTTTTTTTGAGACAGGGTCTCACTTTGTGGTTCAGGCTGGCCCTCAGCTCAGCCTCAAACTCACATCACAATCCTCCTGCCTCTACCTCCCGAGTGCTGGGATTACAGGCGTGAGCCACCACGCCCGGCACTGTGGTATGTGGTACTGGCTGCTGCTGGGTGTGGGTTTCCACACCCAGTATTGTTATGTGGTTACCGGGAATCGAACCCGGGTCCTTGCGCTTGCAAGACAGGCGCCGGAACCACTGAGCTAACTCCCCGGCCCTTTTATCCTATAATCTTGATATTCATAAAACTTAAACTAACTCACTTAGATATATATGACAGGACATTTATAGTAGTTATGTTTTCTTAGGTTTTATTAGTAACCAGATGAAATAACTAAGCAGCGCTACTTAGCTCACTTTATCTTTCATAGTGTAGTTTTTCCAAAAGTATATATTCATTGTTTTTGTTTCTGTTTTTGTCATTGTCATTACGTAAACTTAGGTAAATTTATATAGTGCAACTGTAGGTTTTTCTAGGTGTTGTGAATCCTTAATTAATTATACAAGTTGAGTATTTGCTAAATGTAAAAGATATGACTCAGAGTAGAAAATAAGATATTAACAAAAGTGCCTCAGACTTTAACAGCTGTAAGTTAGGAGTAGGTAATCTTTATGTGCATATTAGTGATGATTAATGACTAGAACAGCTACTGTAGTCATACGTGGCTTGGAACTTCTACTGAGTTTAATTATTTCTTTCACATTGCTGAATGCTATATTATGATATAAGCTGGCTTTTTTCTCATCCTTGGAAAAGTCTAGTCTGGCTGCAGGAAAAGATGGCCGACACCCTACCTCTGATATTAGCGCTGTGGGAACTCCTTTCCTTGGGTTGTGGAACACCCTGGTGTTAGAGTATATTTTGTAGACTCCTATGGAGTAGCAGAACTGAATTCTAAAACAGCACTTAAGATTTTTTCAATAGAAAATCTATCTGTAGTAAATGCAAAAAATAAAATCCAGCTAGAAGTTCATTCCTTCTCTATGGCTTTCCTGTGCCTCCTACCACCAGCCTGACCATTCCTTGCAAGCAACTGCAATCTTTTCCTGGGGAGTGACATGCCCTCAGTGTTGCCATGGTAACCATCACCGTATACGTATAAGAAGGATAAACATTACCTGGTCCTTGGACGAGGCATTCTATTTGCTGTTGTTTCTGTGAAAAGCTCCTAGATCGTAAGTCAGTGTCTTCCTTTCAGGCTTTGTGACTTTCAAGTTGGACCTCTTGTTTGACATTCTGGTATGTGTCTATTTCTAGCCTCACTTTCTAGTACATGTGAATCACCTCTCCCAGTCCCCAAACAGGGCTCTCTGCGGGTCAGACTCAGCTACTCTGAAGGGAACCTGTCTTCTCTTAAGATGCTTTCTGCAGATCTCTAAGTGAGTGTCATCCCTGCTGTGGTAAAATAGACCTTGCCAAATGTGCCATCTGTCCGCTGACTGCCTATTGGCTACTTGTCTACCATCCATCGCCCTGCTTTACTACTGGAGCTGGACCCTACTATCTTTTCTCTCTTGCTGGCAGATGCAGTCTTTATTACAATCAAGCAGGGGACTGAAGGGCAAATTCGAGGTCATAGCAAGAAGAGGGGCTTTTTCTGAAGGTTGGGTTTGCTCTCTGCTTCAGCAAGGTGGCTAACAGATCTTCATTTTGGAGTCCCCGTGACACCGACCTACATGGCTGTGACCTGAGGGCTCACGAGGCCTCCAGGAAGTTTTTGGCATCAACATGAGCTATTTCCTGTGAATCTTTTGCAGCACATATCTTTGGCCATGTTGCTGTGCCACCAGCAGGCTTTGTTTTCCCCTGGCAAGGGTGCCTTCCTGAATAGGGGGAACCTAGTTTTGGTTGGGGAGGCTTCAGTTCCTTCTTTGGTTATCCTTCTTCCATCCCAAAGTAAATAGTTATTTCTCATGTTTACTGCATCTGTGTTCTTTAGATCTCTTTTCTGTTCTCTTTATTATGATTAATGTAACCTTTTATATTGAAATTTTTCTTGTTTAAATAATTACCATGGATTTAAATTAAACCTGAATATGGTTATAAATCCACCTAGGTCTATCTGAGTACACTTTTTCTTCTGTCTCTCTCTTCCTCCTCCCTCTTCTCCTCCTTGTCCTTGTCCTCCTCATCCTCGTCATCCTCCTCCTCCTCCACTAAACTAATTTACCTAAACTGGGCTCAAATTTCTAATCCTTCAACCTCCTGTGTAGCTGGGACTACAGTTGTGTGCCACTATTCCTGGCTCATCCAGCTGGTTTTGCACTTGTAGATGGAGACAGACTTTCATTTTAATAGGTTTGCTGTCAGAAAATATTTGAAATAAATATTTGTCAAGTGTATTGTCATTCAGTGATGGACTTGAACAGCAGTATTATATGAACTGAGAAATGACCTGCGGCATCCCCTGCTGGTGGATGGTCC
>PVIR01038727.1:0-14379 GCA_004026965.1 Petromus typicus | reverse complement strand
CATCTCTCGAATGACTAATGATGTTGAGCATTTCTTCATATGCTTCTTAGCTGCTCTTACTTCTTCCTTTGAAAAATATCTGTTCATTTCAGATGCCCATTTTTGAATTGGGTCATTAAATTTGGGTGGGCTGATTTTTTTTGAGCTCTTTATATATTCTAGATAATAGCCCTTTATCTGAGGAACAGCTGGTAAAGATTTTTTGCCACATTGTTGGTTGCCTGTTTGCACTGTTGGTGGTTTCCTTTGCTGTGCAGAAGCTTTTTAAAAGAATGAGGTCTCATTTGTTGATTTCCTCAGCCATTTCCTGTGCTATAGAAGTTTTGTTCATGAAGTCTTTCCCTAAGCCAATGCTTAGACCTTTGGTCTTAAGTAGGTGACATCATGAGAACAAGATTCAAGGGACTATTTTACTCAATTATCTATTAGGAGTTTTCACACAAAATGCAAAAAGCCATATTGTCTTAGAGGAGATTCAGATCCACTGAATGAGGAGGTTTAAGAACTTAAATTACTGACTGTGGATTTTGCTTGGGGAGACATTTGATTTTCTCATGAGTACAGTGAGGTCCATGAAGACACAGAAAAGAAACAGCCTTTAGTAACAAGCAGGGGTTTTGTAATAGTGGAAGTTAACTACAAGTTGATCATTGCTAACAGATTGTTCTAGGTGAATGCACTATTAGCACAGATTTAAGATATCAATATAGGGGCCGGGGATTTAGCTCAGTGGCTCCAGTGCCTGTCTTGCAAGCACAAGGGCCCAGGTTTGATCCCAGTAACCACAGACAATACTGGGCATGGAGACTCATGCCCAGCAGCAATCAGTACCACATACCACAGTGCTGGGTGTGGTGGCTCACACCTGTAATCCCAGCACTCGGGAGGCAGAAGCAGGAGGATTGCTGTGATGTGAGTTTGAGGCTGAGCTCAGGGCCAGCCTGAATGACAAAAGCAAGACCCTGTCTCAGGAAAAAAAAAAAAGATATTAAAATAAGCATCACTTCTTAAATATCTTGCCTAATACAAACCGACACACACCAATCAAAGCAAAGTTGTGAACAACCCAGGTAGAATTCAACATTCAATGTGTGCTGTCCTTACCCACCAGAAGAAAGGGTGGCTTTATCTTCTGTCTCCCAAGGATTAATGTATTTTGTGCCTTATGTGTGTTCAGTGGAGGTTTACTGGATGGAAGTATGACTGGCTGAGGGATGACTGAGAGGTGTGAAGTGTACACAGGTGTATGGATTTGTTTGTGCAGGTAGAACCAAAGGTGGAGCACTCTGTCCATACATTTCCAGTAAGTCTTCCCTGGGACAGGCTTTTAGCACCCAGGCAGAGGTACAGGGAGAGGCTACACTCCAGAGCTTTCTGCTCTGCCCAATGCAATTGTCATGTCAAAGACTAACCTCGCGGCATCTTTGTTCACCTGTGTTGACCCTATGCCATCCGCTCCCCAGTCAGCTGTTTGGTATCTTCCAAAACAGAAAACCACCCCTCCCAGGAAGACAACAGGCCCTTCCAAATCAAAAAACACAACCCAAGGTGTGACAGTGGTTCTACCCCAGAGCCCTGCGCTTAGCTAACTTATCTTCCTGCTTGTTCATCCAGCATCACACCGTCATACAGTGGTGATGGGCTCAGAAATGCCTGGCACTCTACCCAGAAACTGAGCAGTACTGCTAATTGGAATATACCTAAAGACATATGTACATGTTTAACATTTTATTAAATATTGAATCTGTACCAGAACATTTATAAAATATATTCCAAAACTTATAATACTCACATTTGGGCACACTGTATGATGAAGACAATATAGGGCTGTTCTATTTTTTGTTTTATTTTATTTTTGACACACAAGGTACAAGGAGCTAAGACTGGGCCAGAATCAGAGTACATGTGTGAAAGCCACGGTTGACCGGCATGCCAGGGGTTTCTGGGTCTGTTCCTGGCTTACATCCTCTCAGTATATGAAAAGGAACAGGTTGAAATGGAAACAGCCCAACTCCACAGTTAGTGTGCTGCAGGGATGCGCTGCAGAATGCTCAGTGCACCGTCCTCCCTGACTTGGTTCATTACAGTGACATTAGGGTTAACAGCTACAGCAGGGGCTGTGTCCAGGGGGCCAGGTATCTTCCTGATACGTCTTCATGGGTTCTAGGGTGAGGAAGTCCTGTAGCATATATAAAGAGAGAGTGGCTTTAACTCCCCCACAACAAAGAGCATATATATTCTTTTCTCTGCAGAGTGTCTATCATTTCCTATTTCAAACCATTTCACATTGAGAATGCAGCCCTCTAATTTTCATTTGTAGTGAAATCTTCAGCTTTTGAGAAACAAACCTTTTAAAAAAAATACAACAGTGGTCTTTGTGCTTTTATCATATACATCAAGTGTTCTCAATGTGTACTAGCCTTTGGGTATATTGGCACACATACTACAAAGAAAAGGTGGACTCTGCCATTACAGTTCACACTTTGGTAGTCAGTGTGAAAAAAACGACAGCCACAGACCTGCCCTAAGAAGTTTCCTCTCTCCTTCTGTTCCTGATTTTGTTGCTGTTCCCTGAGAACAGTCCCATTTTTCCCTCTGGTGAAGATGATGGACAAAGGCCTTCTTGGAAATACAAATCTGAGAGAGAAGTCAGCAGCTCCAGAGAGGTAGCATAGACACTCACTGTGCATAGCAGAGGGACAGACATTGACACGTCCAGCCTGGTGTGCAGTGGAGCTCGGCATCGGGAAAATCTACACATTCATACAATGTTCTTCAGACTCTATAGTAACTTCTGGAATAAAAGATGTTATCAATTATGAAATCAATGACCCAAGGAGGTAAATTTCTCATACACACACACACACACACACACACACACATATATATATACATATATATATATATATATATATATATATATATATATATATATACATATATATATGTATTTTTTTTTTTTTGAGACAGGATTTCGTTTGTGGTTCAGGCTGACCCTGAGCTCAGCCTCAAACTCACATCACAGCAATCCTCCTGCCTCTGCCTTCCAATTGCTGGGATTACAAGCGTGAGCTACCATACCCGGCACTGTGGTATGTGGTACTGGTTGCTGCTGGGCGTGAGTCTCCACACCCAGTATGGTATGTGATTACCAGAGATTGAACCTGGGTCCTTGCACTTGCAAAACAGGTGCCAGAACCAGTGAGATAAATCCCCAGCCCCTCTAATAAATATTTTAAAAAAATATTTAAAAGAAAAACTAAATGAGACTGTATCTGGATTTTGGAGTTGGCCAGCTAGATTTTGGTGTTTTATTATCTTCTATAGTAGATCAATTAACTTCACATGTTGCCATCTTTCGATTTCTTTTTTCATGTTATGAAAATAAAATACATTTATTCTGAAATATCGGAAGGCTATAAAATATTTGAAAGTGGATTATACATGTATCTTACAAATATGATTGGCTAAGTAGATTTATTTGCTTGAGAACAATTTAGCACATATTATTCAACCAAAACAATATCAGGGAGAGGAAGCCACACCCACTGAGCTACCAAGTGTGCCCAGTGCTAATGATCATATATGGAGCATTTACAATGCTCTGAGTTCAGACTAGTTTCTAAAAACACACTGGAAAATAAGACAGAATTTTCCCTGTTTTCATGGATATAATTTTTAAACACAAAAATTAAGATATCATATACTAAGAAGTAACTGCTTTTAGCACATTTCTAAAAGAACATATTTTTAAAAATTTTTGATACAATTAATACTTCAAGAAACAGACTTTTCCAAGTACCATTATCTTCCTTGTGTTGATAAAACTGACATTTCAGCATTTCTAACACTCACCAAAATGCTCAGCTAGAGATGAACTATATAAACCCAAATAAATTATGTTACTTCTAAGCCTTGGAGCCAGCCAACTATGGACTAAAATCTCTACAAACTGTGAACTAAATAAACCTATGCTCCTTTCACTTGTGGATGTCAGGTTCCTCGTCCCAGCTATGAGAAAGTAACAAAGACAGAGGCAAAAAAGGCACACCTGCTGAAATTCATACTTCCCATTCTTCCATCCAGCTGTAGCCCAGTCATACAGACAGGTTACTCTTACTCTCAGAGTAAGGTGGTCAAGGAACCAATAGCAAGACACTAAACTCAGCGGTGGAGATGCTCCTTTCAAATACTGTGTGAAGCAGCAGCGATCTGCGCTCAGGAACTCGAGCTTTGTTTTAACTGTGGTAAGAATCAATTTACTCTGACAATGGTGCAGAGAGGGGTTGTTTCTTCACAGCATTGTTAATAAGGCACTGAGCCTAGTGGGTAAGCAGATGACCTCTACACTGTCTACATTCAACTGCCGGCTCCAAATCTTATAACTATAGATAAATCATATTATCCCTATAAGCTTGCTTTACTTCATCTGAGAATTTATACAATTGCTACAGAGCTTGAAAGGATAAAGTGTTCGCAGAAGGCTGGACACAGGAAATTACTTAGGTCTTTTGGCTATTATTATTGCTCTTGCCCTCATCAGTGTGAGAATAGGTGGAGAAACTCTGCTCTGGAAGCCTGGTGTCTTCTAATCATGTCTCAGTCCTGGGCATCCTTGCATTTCCGCCTCTGAACTCCCACTGTCCAGATGAGTGGTACATACTCACCATTTTTAGAGCTTTCTTCAAATACTTCTGAGCATCCCACAGTGAGTTAGGTGAGACTGTTCCCATCCAGCTGTGGTTCCTAAGACAAGATCATTGGTCTCTTAGATGATTTGAGGCAGGGTCTGTTTTCACATGGTTTAGACCTATTACCTGCCATTCGCCTCGTCTGCCACACTCTCACCGCCACCGCGCTGTCCTTGGTCTGTCGTTTTGTGAGCTGACCTTCTCCAGACAGCAACATTCATCTTCATTCCGATTGGCAGCCAGCTCAAACCTCTGCTACTCTCTGCTTCTTCCGTAAACTGACAGGAAGTACGTCCTACAACCTCAGATTTTTCAGAACAAAATTCTGCAGCAGAATGGTGCAGACTTTCCACACAAGCCCTGCGTTGGGCCTGAGTGAGCAGAAGAGTAGGTGAGCACCATCTCACCCCCCAGGCTCATTCTGACCCAACTTCCTGATTATTTATTTATTTCTTCAAGGGATCGTCATCCCCCCTCCCGACTTTGCGCAGTGTTATCACCTGCACACCTCCGGTTTCTGGTTTCTGGTCCTTACACGAATGTCTCTTAGGAAGCCTATGAGCCTCAGCTTCCAGCACGACTGATGGTCTTTGTCATACACTTTTTGGAGTCCTTTCAGTTAGAGAGTAGAGCTCTTTTCCCAGGGTTCTATGTCGGTAAATAAAATCCTATTTTCTCTGCTCAGAGAAGTATTATATTATTGTATTTTATCTTCCCAGAGAAAAATGAGTGAAGGGAACTTGATAAATGACACAAATGGATTTTTGTCTTCATTTTTCATTCTAGTAGAAAAAACAAAATAGCAAAGAATGAAGTTAAAATAAATTGCAAGTTTTGATAAGTACTATTTATAAATTAATATTCTAAAACCTGTGTCCGATAAGCATAGTGCTATTGAGATAAGATTTGAACTAAGATTTTAAAGATGGAAATGAACCATCCATGTAAAGAGAGGCAGAAGAAATGCCAAATGGGGAGAAAAGTAGATGCTAATACTCTGAGGAAAGAGAGGCCAGAGGAATTCAATAAACGGAAGGGTAGCTCCACAGAAGCACATAGACCACAGAGCAAAAGGTATGAGATGACAGTAGGCCAGAGACCTGAGACAGATAGGGCCACTTTCTAGGCTGTTCTACAGAGGAGACATTTCACTCAGACAGCAATCTAAAATCACAGAAGAGTTTTGAGCCACAGGTGGTTTTTTTTTTTTTTTTTTTTTTGAGGTTGTGCTCTAAAAATCTCAGTCCAGCTATGTGAATAAATACAGAGGTAGGAGCCTACTGCGGGAGTGTCAGAGCAGGTGATGGTGTCTTGAACTTGGATAGTAGCAATGCAGATAGAACAAAGGAACTCACTCTAGGCATTTTCAAGATGGAAACTGGAGCAAAGACAGATGAAAATTGCCACAGTGGATAATTGTGCCATCATCTGAGAGCGAGGTGATTGGGACAGAGATGATTACAGTGGGGAATCAGGAGCTCTAGTCTGGTATAGTATCGTGTTTCACAGGTCACTAGATATTCCTCCTACTTTAGTACTGGCTTTTGCTGTATAGTTAGGTATTTGTGGCTGGTGAACTCTTTGAATCCTGGCATGCCTTAGTTCTTAATTTCAGCCTCACATGTAAATGTTTGCCCTGTTGTAGAACCCTAGGACAAGGCTGCTTCCTCTCAGCCTGTTCTCCAAGATGTTGCTTCTTATTCATGTTTAAAGGCCTGCTTTTGATAATCTTGTTACAGTATTAATGGTCTACTTATATATGTTTATTATTTTGCTCTTATTCTTAGTTTCTGGGATTTTATAGCAACATTTAATAAATGAATATGGCATTTCTAAATATTTAAATTTTTGGTGTCATGCATACTTTCACTTTGAGAACTTACCATATTTGGGAGGGAGATTCTCATGTATTACTCCCTCCCCTTCTTCCACTTTTCTCAACCTGAAGCTGCTCTAAGATGGAGACATATTTGAACAACGTGGTGGTTTTTAGTTTGATCAACTGTGTTTTTATTTTTAAAATACCCAACTGATTCTTTTCAAGGAAGACACTATTTTCTATGTTGCTTTGAGAATATCCACTTTACTTGTTTTCCAATTCTTTCTTTGCTGCTCTATTAAATTTGTTCTAGTCTGAGCAGTTCATTTGCTGATTATATTATCATGTTTTCAAGCTGCTGATTTTTCTCAGTTCTTGGAGATTCTTTTTTTTTTTTTTTTTCCAGACAGGGTCTTGCTTTGTAGTTCAGGCTGGCCCTAAGCTCAGCTTCACAACACAGCAATCCTCCTGCCAGTCCTCCTTGGTACTGATTGCTGGTGGGTATGAGTCTCCATGTCATTACCAGGGATCAAACCCAGGCCCTTGTTGTATGTGCTTGCCAGGGACTGAACCCAGGCCCTTGCATTTGCAAGACAGGCACTGGAACCACTGAGCTATATCCCCAGCCCAGTGCTTGAAGAGTCTTGACTGGGGGTTATCTCTCTGAAACTGTGATTTCCTGTTGAGGAGTGTCCATCTGAGCCACAGGTTTGTTAAGGGTAGGTTGGAGAGTGACGGAAACCCCCTCTGGTTAGTGTCAGTCAGTGGGGTGAGGTGTGGGCATTTTCTGATACTGTAGCTGAGTAGCTAGGTTTCTGGGTTCAGAGGTTTCATACTTCACCCACACTGCCAGCTACTTGGACACAACCATGGCTCTCCGACCTCCATCCACACATCCCTGCCCTCCTTGGAAACAGGCATCCATCACAGCAGCTGGACCCAGATCTTGACAGTGCTAATGCACTCGGCTGCTCCTGATCAGCCTTCCTGTTCTTCCTCCTACCATTCTGTGCTTCCAGTGTTCGGGATCTCCAATTCTATCTGCCTGCTGTCTTCTTGGACTCCAGGCTTTTTTTAATGTGTTTCCTCTTCTCCTATGTTTAATTTTTGGGCTTGGCTTCATTTGTTTAGTGGCCCATACCTGTTATTTCTAAAGATTTCCTGTAGAAGATATTAACTTAGCTCATGATGAGCTCACAGTATTGAAGAGATAGGTATTTAATAGATAAGCAAGGACAGAATGTAGCAGGCACACTCATGTGCATGTGGGTGCAGGGAGTCCTGGGATGGAGTTGTTGCTGATTACATGTGTAAATCAGCAGCATAGAGGAGGTATTAAGAGCCACAGGGTTCGATGAAACACTGAAAGAAAGAGTATATCAAGAAAAAAGAAGAGTTTGTCTAATAATATTGAAAATGATACTATCAATACATATAGACTATGTCTCCATTTCATTAAATGACATTAAGCAGGATGGTAATATAAATACAAGAACTCTTGAATTATAGACAATTAGAAAAGTGACTGTTCTAGAAACTAATTATAATGGCTCTATCTTTTAGAATTATGGGATTGTACCTTGCTTTTTGGTACTGTTCAAGGGCTAAGTACCTGCAGGTATATTCTATGCCTGGAACAATGACAACAATGCATTCTGAAGAGAGGCTTATTTCTCTGGGAAACAAACAATAACCCTAATGATGAGTAATAGCACTCTGACCCAGGGTTTCCTTCTATAACTCTTAGTGATGCCAATGCTAATCACTTAAAATTAATACCTAGGAGAGAAAAATACACATTTCTATCACCATGTTCTAGAGGAAAGTGTTCTCTTCCAGGATTTTAGAAAGAGAAGCTGTTATTGCCCCAGGCACCCTGAGCTCCCCTTTCCCACGAACTTCACACGTGCTTGGTCTCACTTGTATTTGGTTTATCTCTTCAGAAAACTGTTTACCATGGCAACCCTTGTCTGCATGACAGGCAGTTCAGTTCACTTGGAAAAGCTGCAACGGAGTGTCATTTTTCATAAACCCTTTATATCAAAATGTTTTCCTTTTTGGAGACTTCTAGCAACTTTGTTGTGTCTCAAGGCCTTTGCCAATGGATCGTATGGGTGAAAAACAATAAAGAGATCCATACACTTGTTCAGTATTAGTAATTGAGTGGGATGGTTATGGTCTCTTAAAACTTTTTTTAAAAAAAATGACTTTCTAGATTTCTCTGAAACCGCAAATGCGGATTCAGATAACATGTACTTAAACCTAGTGGTTTTACATTTTATAACATTGTGCTTTGAAGTGAGGCATTGTGGGCTATGAGGACAAAAAGAGCCCAAACTCAAGGCAATCCAGTTTGAACTCCACTCTATGTCCCTGTGTGTGCATTCCATTCAGCAAGATTCAAAGATCTTTCCAAAACCCCACTATGGCATTGTCTGGTTGGTGCTAACAATAGCAGCTAAGAGATTTAGTGTGATCATGAATAATTATTCACATGAATACTTTCAAAGGTTCACTGGATTGCCTGCCAAAAGGCAGTGAATGTTGGACAATACTGCTGCATTTTAAATTCAAATATTGGTATTTCTATGATGTTTGATTTTGTGACATAAACACTTGCAGATCAATATGCTACTTGTTGCTAAATTTGTAATTCCAGTACTCCAATAGCAACAGTGGTAGAAACTTTCCAAATTATTCACTATTCCTCATATTATATTATTAATCTATACTTGGCATCCAGTGAGTGCAAAATATATTATGCAAATGAGCATGGTGCTCCTGGCCCAAGCATGAGTGGAATTAGTTTTAAACTCAAGAGGAATTTGGCCAGGAGCAAGTGATGGGAGGGAAAAAGTGGATACATGATCCAGAGGATTAATCATTCTTATGGTTCATGACAGATGCTTCTTTCAGATGCTTAACACCTGAGTGCAGGCGACAGGTGAAAGCGCTCTCTGAGAGACTTTGAAACTAGGCTCATTGATACCTCTACTTGAGGTTTGCTTTTTTGTTCTTTGATTTTTAGGTTCAAGCTGTCACTGTAGGAATCTTTAAAACTTAATATAAATTTAGATTACTAATAGCTAGTGTAGTGCACATAGTGCAGTGTTCTTATTTGTGTATTAAGGAAACAAAAACAGATTGGTTACTGCTGATGGGGTATCCTCCTAAGTGTGTGTTTTCTAGACCAAATATATCTTGAGGTTTGCTCGATGGAAACTTTGCATCCCCTTGTGTCTTCGTACAAAAGTTGACCTAGAGAGGGTTTGAGAACATGAAAATTCTATCACTCTGACACATGTAAAGAGCTATGTTCTTAAATGGGTGGCTTGGATACAAATAGTTTTACTATTTTAAAAATCAAAAGTAAAAGTTTTGCATCTTACAGATTAAATCTGATTCAGCACTCATGAGGAAAAGTGAATTTCTGTAGATTGAAAGAATGGTAAATAGCACTAGATAAGTGAGTGACTCTTGTAAGAAGCTATATAAACCATCTGGCTTATGTGTTGTTACATAGTTGGGACTGTGAAAAGCAAAACAGAGTGAAACTAGTGGTTGAAGCTGAACACAAGCCCAGGAGAAAACTATGGGATTGGCGTGAATACCAGCAAGGCTATTAGACTCAGGGTGAGTGGAACCAACAGCAGAAAAAATGTTTGAAGAATCATACAGTCATCAAAAGTTGTCGGAGGTAGGATAGGATTCAAGACTCTAGTTATAATTAATAACAGAAAAAAGTAATGAGTGGAATTTCAAAAGTGACTTCCATTGTGCCAGGGGAAGATGGGCAGAGTTGTTAATTGGGCTGAGTGTCTTCAACTACCAAGGTGTCAGAGTAGGTAATAAGACTGAAAGGTGATACTTTACCAAGTTGTCTTAAAGTCCATTATTCTCTCTGAAATGTTGAGAACAAGTGTAACAGCATGTTGAATGCATGTTGTACATTCTCCTGAGTGTCTTATAGTAAGCTGTTCTGTCAGTGTGCTTTTTCTACAGTACAGATGTGTATGTATATGTACATATACATATTTATGAATCAATGGAGATATATATATATGCATATATATATGCAGATTCTTCTCTAAGAAATATTCATACAGCAAAAATTATCCTTGGTTTGAACTAGTCATGTGATATTGTCCTTTTGTAGTGAAAAATCATTGTATATTGATAACTTATCATTTAGTTTGTACATAGCAAAGATAGTTTGACAAGCTATCCTAGGAGATAAAACTGGTCCTCACATCATCAGACTGTATCATCTAGAAAAAAAAAAAGTAAATATTTCAACACAGACAATATGATGAAAAGAATGAAAACATTTTTCAAGGGAGAGTAAACAGAGACCCAACAATTGACTAAGTGGTGAGAGGACTGATTTTTCCTAAGGAATGAGCTGTATAATACAGCTTGAATGAAGAGAAGTCATGACCAGGTGAGAAGCCAGAGGAAGGACCCAGGCAGAAATGGATGCGTGTGGAGTGGAGTGTTTGCAGTGTCCCAGTAAGCAGGAGGACATGGTGAGGCTGCGGTGTGGTCATGAGGGTGAGGAGGGAGGAATACCTGAAGGCAGCAAATGCAGGACGGAAAGGCCTAGGTGTGCATGACTCCGTAGGCTTTACAAGTCATTTATATTTTGTTGAAAAATAAGAAACCTGTGAAAGAGTTTAAGTTGAGAGGAAAAATAATCACATTCTGTTTTGAAAGAACATGACATGGACACTAGCACAGTGTCTAAACTGCCAGGAGAAAACAGCAAGTGTACTCTAGAGAAATCAAAGATGCCAAGGTTGGGGTGACGGTAATTTAGAGGAATGCAGTACTAGTGTAGATGGAGAGACATCAGGTGCATTTTGGAAGCTGAAGTCAATGGATAGAAAATGACTCAGTAATATTGGTATTAGGTGCTATATGTACTTTCAATAATACACACCCACGGGGGAGGATGATGACAGCAAGATTAGCCACAAAAGAAAAACGTGGGGGCCGAGGATTTAGCTCAGTTCCGGCACCTGCCTTCTAAGTGCAAGAGCCTGGGTTCAATCCGCGGTAACCACATACAACAATGCTGGGTGTCGAGACTCACACCCACCATTAATCAGTACCACATAACACAGTGCCAGGCATGGTGGCTCATGCCTACAATCCCAGCATTCAGGAGGCAGAGGTAGGAGGATTGCTGTGAGTTCAAGATTGAGCTCAGGACCAGCCTGAATTATAAAAGCAAGACCCTGCCTCAAAAAAATGTGGACACAACACATGTGCAGATGAATTACCAGGGCACTTACTCACTCTGGAAAGTTATACAGCAGCCAGAGCACATCATCCATAGCCACACGAGTGTGCTTCGGCCTTCGTGACTGAAATTAAAATATAAATCCAACACTAAGCTACATGAACTAATTTTAAAAATAACCATGAGGCAAAAAAGTAATGAAACAAATTTTATGTATATGGGGGGTGGTAGGGTGGGTAGGGCTATGGGAAAAAATGAGAATTAAGTTGTGTCTTATACTGGTACAAATCCCCATTATGGAGTGCAATCATGATGTGTATATTTAATGTACCAATAAAGATAAAAAAAAATCCCAACTGAAGAAATGCTCAACATCATGAGCCATTCGAGAGATGCAGATGAAAACAACACTGAGACTTCATCTCACTCCACAAAGAATGGCTGCCATTTCAGAATTAGCCAGCAACAAATGTTGGCGAGGCTGCAGAGAAGAAGGAACACTTCTCCACTGTTGGTGGGTCTGTAGACTCGTACAACCCCTGTGGAGATCAGTTTGGAGATTCCTCAGAAAGCTAGGATTGGAGTTCCCATTTGACCTGGCCATCGTTCTGTTAGGTATATACACAAAAGCATTAAAAGACTCATATCACAGTGACATATGTGCACCAATGCTTATAGCAGCTTAGTTTGTGATTGGTACATCTTGGAAACAACCCAATGTCCATCAACTGGAGACTGGATAAAAAAGCTGTGGTTCTTCTACAGAATGGAGTATTACTCTGCCATAAAAAATGATGTTTGAATCATTTATACTTAAATGGACGAACCTTGAGGATATCCTAATAAGTGAAATAAATAGGTCACAGATAGATAAATATCACATCTTTTCTCTGGTATGAGAAAATAAAGATGTAAATGAGCTCTAGAATTGTATGTTCTGTATTGTGAAATAGAAAATACTCAAAGTGAAATAGGGTGAAGGGGGAAAAATAATGAGATTATAACAAAAAAGAAAGAAAACAAATTTTATGTATATGGGGGATTGGTAGGGTGGGTAGGGCTATGGGAAAAAAATGACAATTAAGTAGTGTTTTATACTGGTACAAATTCCCATTGTGGAGTGAAATCATGATGTGTATATGTAATGTACTGATAAAGATTTCAATAAAAAAATGTGAAGTAAAAAAAAATAACCATGAGAGGGCTGAGGAGTTAGCTCAGTGGTTCTGGCGCCTGTCTTGCAAGCGCAAGGGCCTGGGATTGATTCCCCGGTAACCACATACCATACTAGGCATGGAGACTCACTCCCAGCAGCAACCAGTACCACATACCACAGTGCCGGGCATGGTGGCTCATGCCTGTAATCCCAGCACTCAGGAGGCAGAGGTAGGAGGATTTCTGTGATGTGAGTTTGAGGCTGAGCTCAGGGCCAACCTGAACTACAAAGCGAGACCCTGTCTCAAAAAAAAAAAAACCACGAGAAAAAAATATTTAAAAAATTAAAATAACCACAGGAGGTGTACTTTCTAGTGATACATAAGATACAAAATAAAATTTTAAAATGAAAAGCAAGCAAGAAAACAAACATGCATAGAATATGAGATGATGTCTAGCTCAGGCAGCAGAAGGGAGGGCTAAGGAATGAAGGAGAAAAAGATTCTGTGTGGTATTGACAAGATTGTAGATTTTAGATTGCATTCATGGGTGGTTGTTTCTGGCTCCCAAGTGTTTAGTGCAGAATAACAAGCTTTAAAACTTAACAAAAATGGGCCTCGCATGGGCAAGTGATAAAAGAATGTCATAACTAAGCCAAGTCCGTGCACCCAAGTCCTCCAAAAAGTGACAAAGGGTGTTGAAAGCTAAGAAGTGGGGATCCCTTCCCCTACAGGTAGGAGAGGAGACAATGAGTTGTGAAGGGATGGCATTTTCAACCTTAACAGCTATGTCAACAGAGATGGTATCTATGGAGACTGGTAGAGTGGGACAACAAGGATGGGGCAGGGGAACTACAATAAGTGCTCCAGGAGGCCTAAGATAGATAGGGTAGTAAATAGGCATTTGTATGGCAACAGCCAGAAGTTTATGTTGTAGAGAAATTTACATTGAGTATTTAATTGCGAAACTTTTGTAATATTTTCCTCGGGCTGCTGATAACAAATCACAACATACCTGGCAGTTTAGAACAACAACAGTTATTTTCCCACATTTCTGGAGATCAAGTATTTTCAGTAAACTTCACTGGGTAGAAATCAAGGTGTCAGCAGGGCTGTGTCCCCTCTGAAGCTTCCACTGGGAGTAAGTGCTCTGCTTCTTCCAATTTCTGGTGGCTACATGATTCCAGTCCTTTCCTACGTGGCCACATTGCATTCTCCTCATGCATGTCTTAAATTTCTTATTGCTTTCTTATTATAAAGAATATGTCATTGCATGTGAACACCACTTAGATAGTGCAAGACAATTCCATCAGTTTAAAAGCCTTCATTAAATCACATCAGCAGTGTCTTATTTGCCACATGGCGCCCACAGATTCCAAGAAGTACAATATAGATCTCCTTTGGAGGGGCCATTACTGAGTCTGCTGCAAGTATGTAGAGAATATTCAAAATGTTGACCTGCTTAAGGAGAGG
>PVIR01038726.1:0-14378 GCA_004026965.1 Petromus typicus | reverse complement strand
CCCCAGCACTGGAATTGTATGTTTTTGAGATTTTTTTTTTTTTTTTTGCCATTCACTTAGTGAATTTTATTATGTTTTTGTTTTTTCATAGCTAATGATGTTAAATGTCTTTCAGTATACTTTTTTGTTACCTATGTATCTTTTGTGATACAGTATCTGTTCAGATCTTCCCCCTTTTTTGTTGAATAAAATTTTTTTTTGATAGAGTTTTAAAGTTCTTTAATATTCTGAATGTGAGCCATTTACATTACAAATATATTTATCCATACTTCATCTCTTCATCTTTTTCTATGATCTATGGTTTATTTTTTTCTTTTGTCCATCTTACTTTGATATCATCTCTTTGTAGTGCTGGCCTAACTCAAGAGTACAACGATTTTCTCTTCCATATATTTTGAGAAGTCTTATGCTTGGAGTTATGATCCAGTTTTAATTTTTGTTTATGATGTGAGAATCAGGTAAGCTTTATTCTTTTGGATGGATATCGTGCTGCATTGTTCCAGCACCATTCATTAAAAAGATTATTCTTTCTCCATTGAATTCTTTGCACCATTTTTGAAAATTGGTTAATCATGTGTGCATGAGTCCATTTTTAGGTTCTGTTCTCTTTCACTACATTGTTCATCTCTTTTTTGACTGGTGCCCCACATTCCCAGTTACTCTAGCTTTTACTCATGTCACTTCTTCCCTTTACACTTGCTGACAATTTCCTCTGGCCCTTGCTAGTAGAGTGCTCCTCAGAACTTTAGATCTGATTGTCGGTATCCGAAAGACTGGTGGTGGATGAAGAGAAAAAATCCATGCTCAACAGAAGAACTTCTGACCAGAATGACATCGTTTCTGCCACCTTGCTGTTCTGTTCTGTCCATGGCTAGTGCTATCTCCCATCATCCCTTTCTCTACGGAATTCTGCCAGCTAGTTCCCCTCAGCCTCCTCCCATGGAGGGTGTTTGGTTTGTGCATTTGTCTTCTGTTTGCAAGTCTGCCCACAGTAGCAGAGAGTTCTTTTTCTAATATATAAATTGGCCTTTAAGACTTGGGCTTAAAATTTGATAGAAGCTATCCTTTTTGCTTAGAAAAAAGCCTTGCATTTCTTCCCATGGCCTGCAAATTCAGTGTGAACTGCCTTCTGCCCATCCACCTTTCTGGCTTGACATAGTTATCATGCTTTTCAGGTGCCTTGAAGCCACACTGGCCTCTGCCTTCTGCCCCTGGGTCACCCCAGCCCCAGCGTGCTCTTGGCCTGGGAGTGGACCCCTGCTCTTTGGTCCTCGGAGTGCCCTTGTCCGTGTACTCTTCCCAGCTGCCATTTAGACGCACATCCTGGCTTCAGGAAGGATTCCCCTGACTGGCAGCCCTTGTGATGTTTCACCTAGTGTGTTCTCCATCCCATTAACCTGTTTGGTTCTGACCCTAGAACTTGGCATTTATTAATTTATTGTTTGTTACTTCCTTGTTTATTTTGTGTAGTCACACTGATAGCACCTACAATAGAAAACTCATTTGCAGTAAGTATTTGTACAATAAATGCTGTCAGTATTTTTTCAATAAACACGCATTAAATTGTTTATAATACTATTTGATAAATATTTGTTAAATGAACAGGTACTATATTTTAAACTTTTCTCAAATGAATTTACCTGCATAAGTTTGAGTCAAGACTGAGAGGAAGCACTGGCTGATAGAAGATACAGTGTTACTTGATTCACAAGTTTAATTCTTGCTGTGATTCTGGTCAAATATCTAATTGGATGAGAACTAAATCAAATTTTCTCATAAGGTCAGCGGTGAACCTGACCGTTGAATTTGATTCGATTCTCATCTACGTCTGTGTGCAACCAGAATTGTGGAAAGAATTAAGTTCGTGAACCAAGGCACCACTGTAGTGGCATACATAGTGTGTGACATGTGAATGTGACACTCCGTGTTTTCTCATCTGTAAAACTCATTCTGATAGTCACTAAAGTACTGTCGAACTAGTGGTGCAAACCTATGGTGCACATGTGATTGTGTTTTTCTTTTGAGACAAAACATGTCAATGTATGAGTTTCTTCTGAACTAAAATCTCAGTACTCAGATTTAATTGTAGTGTTGGCAGTTTTTAATAACTAAGGGAATTCTGAGTTGCAGTTCGGAGACTCGTCTCTAAAAGCTTCACCCTCACTGGTCTAATCTAACATTGTATGACTTTGTAAGCCTGTTTTTTTTTTTTTTAAATTCTAGAATTTTAGTTTTAAAATGTGGGATCCTTTTGTGACAGTTATTTCTCTAAATTTGTTCTTTAAGGCTTTATTATTTTCTTCAAAATGTTCAATGAAAATTGCATTGTGTTGAGCATTTACATGTATTATTTTGTTTTTTAATTGTGTTTTTGTGTGTGTGTGTGTGTGTGTGTGTGTGTGTGTGTTGCTAGGAACTGAACTCAGGGCTTTGTGCTTGCCATTCAGGCTCTGTGCCACTGAGCTACATCCTTCCAGGAAGAAATATTACTATTTTGCCTATACCAATAACAAAATCGATGCTCTGAAGGTAGGAGTTTTGTGAAGGCTACCCAGTAATCAGAATGCAGCTTCACTGAGTTCAAGAGGTTAATGCTTAGCCTGCTCTTGTTTGAGTTTGTATTCTGCTTTCTTTTATGTTGGGACCATGTTCTCTTTGTATCTTGACTTCTACCTTTAGGATTATCCATAGCTCGCTGTTGGGAGAAATCCTAATTTTAGGGGGCCGGGGATTTATCTCAGTGGTTCCGCGCCTGTCTTGCAAGCGCAAGGACTCGGGTTCAAACCTCAGTAACCACATACAATACTGAGTATGGAGACTCACCCCAGCAGCAATCAGTACCACATACCACAGTGCCGGGCGTGGTGGCTCAGGCCTATATTCCTAGCACTCAGGAGGCAGAGGCAGGAGGATAGCAGTGATGTGAGTTTGAGGCTGAGCTCAGGGCCAGCCTAAACTACAAAGTGAGACCCTGTCTCAAAAAAAAAGTTAAAAATTGTCATGTACACCATTGCTATGCAGATGCTTTAAACCCAAGTATCTGGATCTAGGATTGTGATGACAAACTTGCAACCAGCACCCACTTATTTAAAGCAAAATGCCAACACTGCAATTAAACTTGAATCCTGAGGTTTAAGTTTAGAAAACAACTGTAATGTTTTTTGTCTTAAATGAAAAATGCAATAATGTGTGCCATAGGTTTGTCACCGCTAGTCTCGGATTTCGTGTTTGGGCATTGTGCTACCTATTCAGTCTTGGTCATATTGATAGCACTATGTAATAGGGAAGTGTATGTTCATGGAGAAGTGAATTTGCGACCTACAGATTCACGAAGTCCAGTGCTGCAAAAAAAGAAGTTCAAACTTGTGCCTTCTAAGATCAGGATTGTGCAAGATCTTGATAGGAAACAGTAAAAGTATTTCATAGAGGGCATGTGAACAGAAAGGATTTTGTCTATAATATTCTAAGAAATTATTGTTGAATGGTTGTTCAGAAACCTGGAAATAGAGACTTTACAAAGAATTTGTTTCTTAAGTGATGTTCAGGATATTGGAGGTTTTTTTGTTGTTTTGTTTTTTGTTGTTTTTTTGATTCAGAGCTGTCGGTAAGGAGCTGATTGCAGTCATCAGTGTTTGAAGAAGATGGGATGACTGGTTGGGCAGTAAGAAACTATAAGAATTGCTTTTAGATTTGGGGCGTTCTTTAAATTTATTGGATTCTTTTATGATAAGCCATGATTATTTTGCCATTTTATCTAGCTGCTTTGTAGGGTAGTAATATTGTAAACTTAAAGTGATGCTAATCTAATAAATGAGTGATCAGTAGTAATTACCCCCCCACATACCTCTCAAGAAAAACTAAAAAGGCCCCATCCTCGAACCCTTTGTAAGGCAGCTCCATAGCTAGTCTGTTCTGTGTGATTCTCCCTCTCCCTCTTCTCTTTCCCTCCCCTTCCCTCTACCTGTCCTTCCTTCCTTCCTAGATTCATAAAGAAGGGGAGAGTTTATCTGATCGCACCTTGTCTCCTGACCAACAAGGGCAGTGCCCCTGTGGTTCCAAAGCAAAATGGCAGTCAATTTTTTTTTTTTTTTAAATTTCCCCAGGGTATTTCTAGGTTGACTCCAAGCAATTTGTAGACATTGCTCTGCTCAAATTAATATCTGGGAGAAGAAACTGTTGAGGGCAAGCAAAGAAACAATTTAAGTTGTTGTCTACTTGGATTGAAAGCTCAGGAGTTGTTTCTGGCATTCTCTCTGCTGACAACAGCAGGATGCCCTGTGAGCTGCGACAGTCAGAGGGCAGGCTTTGCTGTTTGTTGCTTCCTTTTTTGCAAGCAGAGCTTGTCTTCTCCTGGGGAAGCTCCTTCTAGTCTTTGTTACAGGTGAGCTGTGGGCCTGGGGCCCTGAGTCGATGAGATGTGTTTGCATTCCTAACAGAAAGATAATAGAGAGAGAAGTTTATTCCTTTCTGCATTTCTGCAGTCTCCTCAGGGTGAGGAGGAATGTGCCCAGATGTGCCTGCCTCTTGTGCAGAGTGAATGGGATGTGAGGGAGGTTACAGGAGTCACAGCTGGACCCAGAGCCCTGCCACACCCTGGCCTTACTACCTGCAAATAAAACCCCTTACTGTTTAGGCCCCTCTTACTTGGGTATTCTATAGCTTAAAGAACTACATTTATATCTATATCTATATCTCTCTATATATGCTTGTGTATATTTATATCTAATATATAAATGCATATAAAATTAAAATTTATATTTTAATATATGTATTTATAATATAATACCATGATGTCTGTCCTTATATTCCTATGAAATAGCTCCTGAGTGATTGGACACCACTTGAATGAATACTCACATGTCTAGACAGTGTTAATTAGGGTTGTGGGAAAATGTTCTTGATACATTTATTAAGAGGTAAAAGCAGGAACAGACTAAACTGTAAAATAGCATGATGTTATTTTCATTTTAAAAAGTTTATATATACATTGAAAAACAAAAAAACTATAGATCCACTAACATATTATTTGGCTGGTAGGCTTATATTTGACTTTTCATTTCTTTCCTCTGTGCTTACATTTAACATTTTCTAATCTGAGCAAAAACGTTCCAAGACAGAATTGTTTTCTTCTCTTCTGACCATTCGGTACAATCACTTGCCCAGTTCATGCCCAGCCCAGCTTCACAGGGCATCTTGGATTGGCCTCTGTTACTCTGGTACCCTTTTTCTGTACATGGCTGGGTTTTTTTAGACAGGATCTCACTTTGTAGTTCAGGCTGGCCCTGAGCTCAGCCTCAAACTCACAGCAATCCTTCTGCCTCTGCTTCCCAAGTGCTGGGATTACAGGCGTGAGCCACCACACATGGCACTGTGGTATATGATACTGATTGCTGGTGAGCCTGAGTCACCGTGCCTGGCCTTGTTGTATGTGGTTACTGGGGATCAAACCTGGGCCCTTGCGCTTGCAAGCAGGTGCCTGAACCACTGAGCTAAATCCCTGGCCCTGTGTCTGTGGGTCTTTACACTTTTTGCTGTACTTCAACTCCTCCTCCTCTTCAGAGCCTCTACTGAGAGAACCCTTACCTGTCACTCGTCAGATTTTGGTTTGAACTCTTGTCTTCTCTCATAGCTGGCTTCCAGCTTTTCCATGTAGCCATATTCAAAGCCGGTCTACATGTCATTCAGAACTTTAAAACTACGTCAGTGCTTTAGCACCCTGGCTTAAGCTAGTTTTATACACTTTAGCTTGAAATAGTTATTAGTTGTAACTTAGGCCAGCTGAAGCGGGTTTACATATTATAGTTTAAACTGTGTTTGTCATTATATAGGCCACTGAAATCAGTGCTCGGAAGTAAATGTGCTCACATATGTCTGAGTGGGTGAGTAGGTCAACAGGGAGGAAGTGAGATGCTGTCAATGCTTTTACCAGAGCGGTTCGTACTCTTTTAGGAAAATGGAAGTTGGATTTATAGATCTCATAATTTGCGGAAGTCGATCCTAGATGAATTCTGCCCCCATGTAAAAGTCCCTTCTATGGAATAAAATCCAGGAAAAAAACAAATCTTTTTTTTTTTTTTTTTTTTTAATCCAGGATAGAGAAAGATTTTTAAAATGGGCCCTAGAAAGCTCAAGCTGCTTAAAAAAAAAGATTCATAGCATTTATTACTCAGTTACAATAAATAACATCTGTTCATCAAAAGATAACTTATAAAAAAGACAAGACAGAAACTAGGAGAAGGTATTTGTAGCACATAACGACCTACAGAGGATTACCATCAGGGTTGTACCAGTTAAAGAACAAGGAAAAGGTGACCTTAAAAAATAAAGCCCCAGCCGGGCGTGGTGGCTCACGCCTGTAATCCCAGCACTCGGGAGGCAGGAGGATTGTGATGTGAGTTTGAGGCTGAGCTCAGGGCCAGCCTGAACCACAAAAGTGAGACCCTGTCTCAAAAAAAAAACCTAAAAAAAAAAATAAAACCCCAGAACAGTGCACCACAACCAGAGCTCTGATACTCTTAAATCGAAGTTGAAATCACATGGCGTGCCCTGGTTCCTAGCATGTGTACCTTCAAGCGGGCTCACAGGCTCGCTCGGTGCCGACCCGGTTTCCTGTTTCCTTCCTGGTCCCAGCACCCGTCTTAGGACACCTGTTCCATTCTGGATCTTGCCAGCTGCTCTTCTCTTTATTGTTTCAGCTCCCTGCCAGGTTCTGTCATTGCCAACCTGCAGGTGCCCTTCAGAAGTCAACCCCGAGGGGCTGCCTCAGTTTCTTCTCATGGATGCAGCTCGCCAGGGAAGGGCCTCTGGGAGTCAGCAGGTGTATGTTCCATTCTCTGTCTGATGCCATCTCCTCTGAGCTCTCCCTGGCGACATCACACGTGCTAGGATCGGTGGTGACCTTCACATTTCACCTCGAGTTGTGAGGGTGCAGTGAGATCGATTCACTGGCCACCCTTAGGGTTTATTTCATACAGAAGAAAATGTTAAAGACTAGAGTGTGCTCCACACATAGAGGGCTGGCTATTTTTAATTTCTTCTCCTTTGTATGGCTGTGCGGATGTACACGACATCTTAAGTTGTCAGAGTGTCACAGAGCAGTTCACCCAGATGGCATCAGAGGTCCTTCACGTCCCTCAAGTTCTAGGATCAAATTCTGAGTTTTAAACTGTACTGAATGCTCTTTTCTGAACACGATCCCTTTGCTTGATGACATTAATGACTGTTTTAGTAAGACAATATATTTCTAAAGTTTTTCTTTAAGTAGCTTAAGCCTCAGGGAAATCTTATTTTTGTTATTAATATGTGTAGAAGTCACTTTTCCACTAAACTTTAGATTAACTCAGGAAAAAATACTAACAGGGTCACCCATGGGCAGGTTAGTAAATCAGGTGCATGGGTTTTTTACTCTTCATTTTTAGCTTAATTATTTTGTGAATGAAGCTACCAGTTGGATTAGTGGGACCCTTTGCACAGGGGTCATGGGGTTTGTCTATTTGGCTTGTTGCCCTGCTCTTAGGACCTATCCAAGTACCTGGATGCCTACAGAGGTCTGCAGTATCCTGAGTGTGAGGAACTCACCCTTCAAGTAATAATTTTTCGTGGGCTGTGTACATTTCTCCTGCACGACAATTGCGTGTTTTAAGTCATGAGGAATGAGTTACAGATGGGTTGAGTTTGAAAATGTTCTTCTTTGTCCTTTTTTGCTTGCTACTTTCCATATACTCTACTTTTAGCTTTTGGTAGAGATGGTTTTTAAAAGCAGAGAACTCCAATCTTATGTGAGAAAGCACATCTTATTTTTCCTGCCCCCTTCTAACTACATGGAATTTTAATGTGCAAATACTAGACCAACATCATCTAGAGCTAAATCCTCAGCCCTGGGTTGGGTGTTTTTAATATTTTAAAAACTATTTTTAAATGATACTTTCTGTTTCCAAGGACAAACATTAGATCAGCATCATCTAGACCAACCAACTGGTTGACCTTTTCCCACTTGCATTTGCATCTCTCTGAGTATAAACATATGCCCATACTCATATCCTCTTCTGAGTGCTGGCCTATTGGAAGTAAGAGGCAGTCATAGTATTTGACCCATTATACTGCAGTGGATATCTGCGCAATGAGGACACCTTCCTGCTTATGTGAGTATGGTACAGTTAATACCTCCCTACATCCAGTGGTATACTCCACAGTCATTTTTCTCCAATTGTCCAAGAAAGCTTTTCAATGGGTTTTTTTTTTTCTTCGTGTGATTTTCCCTATACCCCAGAATTCATACACAAAGATCTTTGTTGCTTTCTCTCTTTAAACTATTTTACATTGTGATGTTGGCATTTGGAAGATTGCATCTCAGTCCTGTGACTCACCCATGATTTGGATATTTGTTTGATTGTTTTTTATTGCATTCACAAATTTAGATACAAGTTGGATTTTGTTTGTTTGTTTGTTTGTTTGTTTAAGACAGGGTCTCGCTTTTGTAGTTTAGGCTGACCCTGAGCTCAACCTTGATCTCACAGCAATCCCCCTGCCTCTGCCTCCCAAGTGCTAGGATTACATGTGTGAGCCACCGTACCTGGCACTGTGATATGTGGTTCTGATAGCTGGTGGGTATGAGTCTCCATGCCCAGCATTGTAGTATATGGTTACCGGGATTGAACATGGATTCTTGCACTTCCAAGCAGGCGCTGGAACCACTGAGCTAAAATCCCCAGCCCTGAGTTGGATGTTTTTAATATTTTAAAAATTATTTTAAAGTGATACTTTGTGTTCCATTTATATTATGTTATTGATGAAAGTAGGCAATCTGAGTGACATTGGAACCGCATGTAACCTGTTTCGCAGCAACTTTTACCCAGTGGTTTTAGCACCTGATCAATCAGTAAGTTGGAGTGATGAAATACTAAATTTTAAAATATTTCCCTCTTTTTAATTAATATTATCCTATAGAGCATTTCTTGTTTTCTGTCTGTGTGCACATGTGTGCGCTCAGGTGTGTGTGTGTCTGTACGTGTGCTTGTGTACATAATGTACTTTTTTTCCTTTTAATTTGTTGAGACAGGGTTTCATTTTATAGTTCACACTGGCCCTGAACTCATTATGTAGCCCAGGCTGGCCTCGAACTCACAGCAGTCCTCCTCCTGCCTTTGCTTCCAAGTGCTGGGATTACAGATGTGAGCCACCACGCCTAGCATTGTGGTATATGGTACCAAGATCAAACTTGGGACCTTGCACTTGCCAGGCAGACACTGGAACCACTGAGCTAAATCTTCGGCCCCATATATGTACCTTTTCTTTTCTTTTTTTTTTGAGACAGGGTTTCACTTTGTGGTTCAAGCTAGCCCTGAGCTCAGCCTCCAACTCACATCACAGCAGTCCTTCTGCCTCTGCCTCCCCAGTGCTGGGATTACAGGTGTGAGCCACCACGCCCGGCACTGTGGTATGTGGTACTGATTGCGAGTCTCCACACCCAGTATTACATGTGGTTGCGGGGGTGGGGGTAGGGGAATGGATGATTGAACCTGGGTCCTTGCACTTGCAAGACAGGCGCTGGAACCACTGCGCTAAATCCCCAGCCCTGTACCTTTTCTTAGTAAGAGCACATGCCTTGTGATTCTCCCAGGAACCTGGTGAGGTAGGTTTTTAAATGTTCCCACTTTATATGGAGAACCAGGTTTAGGAGTGTCAACTGAAGGCTCTTACGTAAATGTTAAGGATTCCAGCTGATTGGCTGTGATGCCACTTGGTGATGGCTCTTGAAAGTCACTGGAGAGGATGGAGAGGACCTTCTTTCTCAGTTCAGCCCCCACAAACAGAAAGAATCGCAAGCAGATTTGTCCTTGTCAGATGATGTCTTCATCAGCCATGGGCTCAGATACCAGCTTTGTCTTGAGTTTGTTGCTCCTTCCAGAGCCTGTCACTTCCTTTTTGCAATTCCTCTCAAGTCTGCTGGGTCCACCTTGCTGGTGTCCTGGAAGAGTGACTCCCCGGTAGATCAAGATGCACATGCTCAGTGTGCCCAGCTTGGCTGGTGGAAGCATGGCTGTGTGTGGGAGCCAGCTGGCCTTGACTTCAGAGCAGACCCCAAGGCCTCTAGTCCTTGGCCTCAGAATGCCCGCAGCTCCGTCTGTGTTCTGCAGGTACCATTGACTGGCCCTTTTGACATGGCCCAATAGTCCCTTTCACTTTTTGCATGACTTGCAGCAGACTTACTTTTCACTTTTCTTTTTTAAATAAATAAAGATACAGTCTTCAGCTGGGTTCATTGGTATGGAATATTATTGCTTCCTGTTTGAGGGTTCTTCTGCTAAGAGTATAGATGAGATGAGGGGTGGTGAATGAGGAAGCACCTAGCTGCCTGGCTTCTTGTTGGGGTGCCCACAATTCCCAGGGAAGCCTGGGACTGAAGCTCTGTCCTCACCAATTCCTGCTCTCTCGCTGTCCAGTCAGTCAGTTGCTGATGATCAAGCATTGTTCTTTACTGCCCTCTGTGCCAGACTTAAAGCTGCAAGGAAATAATTCTTTGTTCCAGAAAATCCAGTACAAAGCTATTAACAGAATTAAATCTGTGCCCTGCACTTCGTTGCTGTATACTTTCAGACATAATTATTGGCTATTTTTCAGAATTAAATTAATTATCTTAATGGAGTAGTTACTTGCCTAAGTTTAAAATTGGTTCCATTTTAATGTTTATTCTCATGAATGGTCCATCAAGAAAACACAAAGTTTTGTTTGTATTATGGTTTCAGGTAAAAGAATATGGCTTTGGGTATTAGTTTTTAATAAAACAAGGCATCAGAAGATAGCAAGGGCTTAAGAAAGATGGATGAGAAGAATTTTGCCAAGGTGCCCACTTTTCTCACAGATTTTCCCTCAGTTATGGTTGCATAGCATCTTCTTCATTTGTTCTAATGTCTGATTGGCTCGGCAGGGTATGGACTCCCTGGTTTCTTTTGCTTGTGTCCTCCTCCCTTCTACAGTCAGTGTTTATTTAATTTGGTGGTTTATCATTGTTTAGAGTGTTGGTTTTTATTGAATTATTTTAACAATAAATCAAAGTACCTACTCAGACATTTGCTTCCTTTGGTCTTTAAAAGGAAAGAAGTTTTACTTTTCATAGTGTGATGATGATATAAAGTAGGAAACCTTTGTGGGCTAATTGCTCTGTAATTCACACAGGCAGTTCAAAGATCAGAGGACAGTGGCTTCCACATCTCTCCCAGGCAGTCCATTAGATTGTACTACTGCAGCTCCTTGAAATAAGATCTAGAGAAACCCAGTTCCTTTCCTAGGGAATCTTCGTTGCGGTCAATCTTTGTTGACAAGAAGACTTACTCTTTTTAAAAATTTAATTCTTGAGTGTTACTTGACATATGATGGATTTAAAGTGATTTTAATAGAGAAAGGGGTTGCTGTTCAATTTTGCCATCGATAACTTACTACTTTTCTTTAAAGGTGGTCTGTAATTTCTTGTTGACAAATCATTATCAGCTGTAAGTACAGAACTGTAAGTACAGAAGCAGCTCTTGTTCTAGTTCTAGGATGCTTTCTAAGGTGAGGAATTAATAAAGCAGATTAAAATAGCTGCTAACTGTAAAAAGAAGTTGATATTAGTCTATATTTTTAGTTTATATTTTTTCATATACTTTTTGTGGACGTTACATCTTAATCTTACAGTTTGATATTTTAACAGACTTATGCCAAAGATTACAGTTTTTAAAACATTTTTGCATAAAATTCATGTATGCTATGTAGGACAACTCAAGGAAGAAGAATTTGAAGAAAAAATATGATGTTGTTTTGGGCATTCTAAAAATGGAACACTAAGCCTAAAAGAATGAAAAGTACTTCATGAAAATTGTTCCTTTCTGTAGGATGCTGTGCTGAGGTTTTATTTGACACTTTGTGTAATGGGTGACTTGTGACATGGGTTTAGGATGGTCCCTTGACTTTTTTTCCTTTGATGTTCAAGACATACTCTTTCAGACAGTGTGCCCCTACCTTGGTTGTTGTCAACCCTAAGAACTTTGAACAGACTTTTATCACAGTAAGTGAAAAATCAAAACCTCTGATATAATATCCTGATTTGAATTCTGGGATAGTAGAATGACAGTAATGAACAACTAGGGAAACCTGAATGAAATCTTTAGTTAATAGTAATAATGTGATTATGTTAGCTTCTTAGTTTTGATAAATTCTGTGGTTATATAAAATGTTAACTTAGTGGAAGCAAGGTAATATGTGAGAATTCTATTTTTGAACTTAACTCATTAAAGCCTATAAATATACAAACATATAACTGAATAGCTTGAGTTCATTAACTTAGGGAGAGATTAGTGACAGTTACACTTGAACTCATATTTATACTTTGTAATATTAAGAATTAAATTAAAATTCCAATAATAAAAATACCTATTTTTTTGTGTGGATGTACCAAGTCCAAAGTTCAGTCACTGGAACATCTGCACATTTTAAGTTGTTGCTGTTTACTTTTTTAGTTTTCTTAATAAGAGTTTGTTGCAGAAGAGGTTACCATCTTCATTTATTTCAGTTTCATTTGAAATTCTGAAGATGAAAGCATCTATACCAAAATAGAGTCCAAACTGATCAGTTTATCACATTGCTGCTGATATTAGTTGATAATCTCTTTGAACACCTATTAACAATAAGAAATATTTAGGTACTGTGGGAAATGAAGAGAAATAATTTGATCTCTATTTATGGTCTTGGCTTGTTAAGTGTCACAGAAATGGTCTTGGCCTTAATTCTCTAGAGCTTAGAGGCAGTGGTAGAGGTTTGTTTGCTTAGCCAAAGTGATTAGGATATTCCCTGATTAGTATTGCACACAAGTTGCAAAGTTAGGCCTGTACTATAGAAGATCTTGAATACTAAGAGTTTTGAGCTTTTAATTTTAGTTAAAGGGGATACATTGTTTTCAGAAATAGTGAATAATCATTGTGAGACAACAGCGTATGCCAACAAATGATTAAACAAAAGCCCTATAACATAATAGAGAGGATGTTTGAAAAGGCCGTGTAAAACATGAGCTAGGCTGTGAAAAAGCACTGGAGGGCTGTTCTAAAACACATGAAATGACACGAATGTAAGTCCGAAAATTGCCCTTGGTGATGTATCACAGGCTCACTGGAACTGAAATGAGCTAATGGAGGCTTAAAACCCGTGTGTGGAGTGATCATAATCTGGCTAGTCATAGTAGAAACATGAGGAATTACTTGAGAATTCATCGGACTCCGTGGTAATGAATAGGAGGATACAGCAGCGACAGTGACTGGTAAAACTTGAGCCAGCGATGTTGCCCGTGATCTTGGTTCACATGTGTCCACTTTCAGATGGTGCTGGCCGCCGAGTGGAATGGTCTGGCAAGAAGTTGTATCAGGGTCGGGAAGCTAGGACAGAGATACGGATCTCATCAGTGTGTGAGGCAGACAAAGGAGTTTTCATCCAGAGGGGCTTCATTCCCCTATGGCTGCAGAGAGGCCACAGAGAAAGCTGACATCTTGAATCTGTCTGTGTGAGGGACTCTGGGACCTTCGATCTCTGAGAACAGTGGGTCCAATTACATGATATAAAGTGTGTTTGCTTGGGCATGGGTGTAGACAAGGGAGCCAGTGAGGTTGACGGTCTTTAAAGACGTTTGGCTATGTGACCATAGGGGTATAGTTACAAAGCAGCAGCTGACAATAGCAGAAGGTCATTTTTATTAAAGTTATCAGATATTTGTCAAATGCCAGATGTGCACAAGCGCTGTGTGAGAGGCAGTGGAGGACACGAAGAGTGATTAAAATATGGTGGGTTTTTTCTACCCAGAATAAGCACTGCCAAGGGTTCTGATTCGACATGTAAACTTCATCTAACATAAAGTGTTAGAGGTTCTGGTGTGGAGTTTACGAGCAGAAGGACATGGTCAGAGGACACAGTGACAGAGAACGTCTTGATGTGAGGGAGGGAGCTGGAGAGCTAAAGGAGTGATGAAACGAAGGGAGAAATGAGAAGTTGGCTGCCCAGAGGCCAGGGTCAGCCTTGGGCAAACAGTGCCGCCTTCTAATGTGGGCGTAGAGGAGGAGGGGAGACCAGGTTCTTTTTAGAGCTGTTTGGAAGTAGAATAGAAGCTCTCAGGAAATCTCCACTGTGATTGCCGTGTGAAAAACAGATTGGGATGAAATTTCTGTCTTTGAAGAGGTCCTGATCAGGTAGAACATGGAGATGGTTTCTGCTTCATTTTTACCCTGTGAAAGAATGTATGCAAAAAACACTTGAATGATGGAAGGTTATTGGTTTTGGCTGAGAGGCTGTGGCTTTTTGCTATTTTTGGTTTTGTTTGGGTTTTGAGAGAGGCTTTTAAATTGTGTAATGAAACACAT
>PVIR01038725.1:0-14264 GCA_004026965.1 Petromus typicus | reverse complement strand
CATTTTTTTTCCATTCCCCTACATACCCTATAATCCTCATCCCCTATATACTCCACCTCTTTAGTTTTTGAGGCAAACTGGTTTAAGCTGCCTGGTTTGGCCTCAAATTTGTTATTCTCTTAACCTCTGCCTCCTGAGTAACTGGGATTATAGGTATGTGCCACTGTGCCTGGCTAGAACAGATAGTTTTTAAAGAAATACAGTTTTATCACTGATACTGTATCTAAAATTATACTAACAAAATAGTCTCAAAAGATTCTGGTTGGGAATTCTTTTGAAGAATAAATAACAATAACTAGTAATTAGTTCAAGTTGTAAGTACATAGGTACTTCTAAAATAATTTAAATTACTTAAAAGCATTTCTTTGGGAGATTTTGACTTTCATTATAAGAATTTTATTTTATTCACCCTGTGAGGGTGGATGGAAACATAAGTTATTCCTTGAGTCAGTATAGAAACAAAAGTGGCAGCAAAGGCAGGTGGATACTGTCGCCTTTGCAGTGCAGTGAGCGTACCGTTGGGGCAGGAGCCTTGGAGATGCATGTGGAGCCCAGGAAAGGCAGCTCCAAAATTGCAGTGTCCTTAAGGGGCCCCCATAACACATCCTAAGTATTTGTCTCTGGATGATGTCCAAAGTAGCTTGTTCTCCAGCCTCTGTTTTTAAATTTTTAAAACAGTATTTAATTTGTTCCCTGAAGTCCCATCGTATCAAGTTCTTACCGGACGGTAACAGGCCTGGTCAGTTAAAGTTCCTCCCAGTCCCTTCTGGCTTCCTCTGGTTCTTTATATTCCTTTATGGGAAAAAAAAAAAGCACGGTAGATCACCTCATATTGGAGGAACGGGGGAGCAAGGTGACGGTTAAGGGCCTTGTGCAGGGAATGAAAAGTTGGCAACTTTGAAGTGTTGCTCAGACGGGAAGTTTGGTGTTTTTAAAGGGAGAAATATGATGGCTAATTGACCAGGCTTTTGGAATAAACTTTTTAATGGCTGTATATTTAAGCATTTAGTCTTTCAGGTCTATATCAGTACTGACTAACCTGCGTTTAGTTATATAATGGGTAGCTGATCTAGTCTTTCGGAAAATCCTGGATGCACTAGATCGTTAAAACAAATTCTAGCATTTGGTGTTCATTAGTGTTGTAACTGAAACAAAAACATTTTAATGGCTGACCCCAGAGTATTTTGAAGTTAGCGTAACTTTGCTGGGAAGGTATTTAAGCTTTAGTGTCAGTTGCAAATAGGCCATGAGCCAAATTTCAAAGCTGTTCTAAGTAAGACTTTGAGTTTTTCTTAATACAAAATATACATTGTGTGGCACCGTGCCATGTGGCAAGGAGACAGAATGAAACAGTTACAGAACTGTGTGTCATTCTGACACCCCTCCCTCCGCAGGCCATGCCACTGAGCTACAGCCACATAGCCTTAAACATTTTATTTTGAGACAAGGTCTCACCAGGTCTTGACTTTTCAGTGGAGACCGAAGTGACAAGCAGGGCCCACCCCATGGCCGTCTGAGGAGAGGCACGGGGTGTGATGGCCAGTTCCGTTGGCAGAGAGGATAGGCAAGAGGTAATGGGTCACACAGGGCCAGGGTGCAGTTTGGGTTTTTATCTTAGGGGATGAAGGACCTCTGGAGGCCTGGCCTGTTTCCTTGCTGCCCTGAGAGGGGTCACGGCCTGTGTTTTACAGAGGTCCCCTGGCTGCTTTGGTGGTTGCCGTCAGTGTCTCGAGGACTTTGTGTTCTGGTGCATGTCTGGACTGTGTGTTACTCGCTTAGTTCCCCTTAAAGGGCCTTTAAGCCACTTCTCAGTTTTCGGATTTTGTAAACAATACTGCAGTGAAAATCTTTACCTACACGTGTTGTTTAAGATTTTTTAAAATGGTTTTAAAGACTGTGGAAGCATAATGGCTCTTAGCAGGCAGCTCTAGTGGTGTCTTCTCAGCTCTGCTGCACCAGCAGTGCTTTGAAGCCATCCAGACCGTAGGGCAGAGGGGTCTCTGCAGACGGCCTGCAACCTGCATCTCTGCTGAAGGCCTGCAACCTGCGTCTCTGCTGACGGCCTGCAAGCTGCGTCTCTGCTGACGGCCTGCAACCTGCGTCTCAGCTGATGGCCTGCAACCTGCGTCTCTGCTGACGGCCTGCAAGCTGCGTCTCTGCTGACGGCCTGCAAGCTGCGTCTCTGCTGACGGCCTGCAACCTGCGTCTCAGCTGATGGCCTGCAAGCTGCGTCTCTGCTGATGGCCTGCAACTTGTGTCTGAGCAGTCTGCACCTCTCGGGTTCAGCTTCTTTTCAAGTCCACTTTATTAGGATTTAATTTGTTGTAATAAAGTTTGCTCACTTTAAGTGTACCGTTGTAGGCATTTTGAAAAATCTTTGCAGCCATTTAGCTACCACCACAGTCAAGATTCAGAACATTTTCATTGCCTCAGCAGTCTCTTCTGTCCGAGCTCCTCAGCCGCTCGCCTTTGGTGGGGGAGAGCACAAACTCACGGCCTCACCCTTTCAGGGAAGGCGCTGAGCTACTGGTGTGCTTCCCTGCCCACCCATTGTGCCGTCCTACATCAGCCAGGGCAAGACTGCTGCTGGGCCATTATGGACTAGTTGTAGTGCTCGTGACGTCACGCAGTGTATCAGCTAGTGTTCACTGGAGTACCAGATCCAATATAGTGTGTGTGTGTGTGTGTGTGTGTGTGTACACAGAGGCTGTGTTTGTTCCATACCTGTGACAAGATGACACTCAATTTATAAAAGAGAAACCCAGCTTTGAAGCATATGTTCTGTGTTGTGCCCCTAACCATGTGAAAAATGTCTATAAAGTTCTGAAAAGAATGAGGTTACTTATCAGCCTAGTATTCATTCAGAAGAGGTCCTTTAAATGAGAACTGTACTGCGATGCAATAGACTGAACCTATATAACATAAAACTTTCAAGATCAGTGTAGCTAAAAATGTATCTATGATTTGGGAAGGCAGCAGACAACTAAAGTGAAGCAGCTGGCAGTCTGTGGCAGTATAGAGGCAGGAGGTGGGTAAGGCGAGGGCCTTGGAAGGGCACAAGAGGGCACCCGTGGACTGGCACAGGTTTCTCCTTGATTATCAGGAGACTGTCCTCAGAGGGAACTGAAGTGCAGGGGCCTGCCGAGCCTGTCGGAGGCAGAGGCCGACTGCAGCAGGCTTCGCTGCCGAGCTTGGGAGGACCTTGTAGCCTGAGCGAGGAGGAGGGCGACGTGAGCCTTAGGTGTTCCCGTGTGGTTCCCATGAGCACGTGGGAAACACTCAGCAGTCACCAGGACGGGCAAGGCAGGAGGCACAGCCAGGGATGTCCAGCATGGCAGGCGCGGTCCCTGCCTGCGTTTCCCTCCCTCTTTCTTCTCTGCTCTGCCCACTCTCATTATTTTTGTCCTCTTCGTGTGGTATTGTAATCTCTCCACTGTTTTTCTATTCTGCTAGCTCTCTATTGTGGTTCTTTCTAGCCTCCTTTCCTCCCCGCACACTCTTCCATTTTACCTGATGTTTTATTATTGCTGTAAATTTCGCTGCCTTTGGAGGACCTGCTTTGTGGACTCCTAATCTGAGCTCCCTAATGTCCATTAGAAGACCTCATTGGACACAAATTTTGACAGTGGCATTTTTGGGAGGGAGTGACTCTGGAGTTTCTTCCAGGGTGTGAGTGAGTGTCCTGAACACTGCAAGGTTGGTCAGTGCTGGTGCCTAGGCTGGTGCTGCCCTCCCGAAGGTGTCTGGGTGGCCTCTTGGCCATGAGCCTCGCGGAACCTGGGCACTGTTACTCTCAGGTGCTGCTCCCTGCTGTGTCTGCTCACTGGCACAGTGCACGTCTTTGTTAGCAAGGGCTGCCCCTGGCCATTCTGTCCCTGTGCATCATGGGGTGTGGTAGCTTTGTTTCTTAAGAAAGTTTTTCAGTTTCAGAGATGCAACATTGTGTGTTTCCAGAGTCATTTTTCCCAGCTTTAGATAATCATAACAAATGCACAGCTCAATTTAAAGCAAGGTAGATATTCTCATTTTAATTATTTTCCTTTTTTTTTAAACGTGAAATGCCCAAACCAACTTGGAACCAAAACATCCAGTATTTACAAGCTAATTGTTTAGTGAAAAACAAATGTTTTGGAATTAGCTTTACATTTACTAGGAAAAAAGTCCACTAGGAAAAAGTCCACATGGAAAGCATTTTGGGTTTCTTTAAGTTTTGAAGGTAAGCCTGTCAGATATGAGACAACTGAGGAGACTTTCCAGTTGGCCAAGGAGCTGAAGTTGTTTTCTTAACTAGCATCGTCCTCCACATGAATTATTGTGACAACCCGAAGAATTTAGAGTTCTTCTAAGAGAAAGAGATAACCAACTAAGGTATTCTTTATTCATCTTGCCACATGCGAAAGGCAAGAGGGAACTGTGAAAGCCCTGTACTAACTGCACGGGTAATTCTGGTCTTGGAAATAAAGTATGCATTTTCAAAGGCCTGGACTCTCCTAGGTAGCAGACCTGCTTTTGGTCAGCTCTGGTTAGTGTGGAGCATACGTGTGTGTAACACAGGCTGGCCATGCCGGACTCTGGCTGGAACTAGTGAGTCCTTTCTATACTAAAGTGTAGTATAAACTACACAAATAGTAACAGGTGCAAGGAAGGATCGGGCATGAGGGGACAGTATGTTTGCATCAGAATGCCTCGGTAGTAGTTACCTAGTAGAAAAAAGAGAGGATTTATTCTGTTAATCTTTTTCTCTGTATAATGGTGAAGTTTTTATTAGGCTGTGGTTTATGGCCATACAGAAAAGAATTGGTTCTCCAAGTTGAGATGTTTTGATACCTTGAAGCAAACAACTTGCTGTGGGAATGAAAACATGTAGCAAGAGCTGTTGGCCACGCCTACAAGGGAGTGGGCCTTGATGCATGCTGGTTTAGTCCGGCAATGTCAGAGCAAGTGGAGTTTGATTCCCTTGGAGATGGGAACTTGAGCTTGGACTTGTACAAACAAGGTTTGAATGTACTCAGTGAGGCTGACTTTTACTTGAGAGACGATGAAATCCAATGTTTTGTACCCTGCTTTCACTTGGCGAGTGGTAGTTCCTATAGTTGAGCCCTAAAGTTTTTGATTCAGTGTTTTGTTTTGTTTTTGTTTTTTCCCTCACTGTAAGTGACTGACACTGTGCTACTTGGAACTGTGCTTTGGAACTTGCGAGGTCAGGAGATAATTGGCTATGTCCATCTGCTTGGGACAAACAAGACTGAGGGCTGGGCTTTTTATATCCTTCCTGGAGCAGTGGGCTGGTTTGGTCTGAGTCATTTTTGTACTTCTCAGGGAACTTGAGGGGCTCCTCAAAAGAGTGAAATAGAGTTACAGAGAATAGTCTTGTGACCCTGCCCCTGGGCCAGCATGAAACAGTGAGCTGTCCTTGAAGCGTCCTGAGTGAGAGTGTGCCGACTTCTGAGGTGCCGTCACACCCGACAAGGGGCTGCAGCGAGTCGCTCTCACCGGGGCTTCCTGGTGGTTCCCTGTCTGTCCCCTCTCTGCACTCTGGGAGACCCTTTGCAGAACCCAGAGGAGCAAAAGGGTAGGCAAGTTCCAAGGTATTCAAGACCTGCTGGAAATGATAAGTTTAAGTAATCAGTTAATATTTGAAAACCCTCAAAGTCTTCAATGTTCTGTGTAAATAGAAAAAAATACGAGTTTGATGAGGAAGAATATATGTGGAAGTAAACAGTAAACAGGACCATGTAGATACCAGCCTATTTTAAGCAGTGCTGGGCCTTAACCTTTGCCTGGTTCCCACGTGGAATGTATTACTCTATGCCCGTAGATAGACCTGTGTCACTGTGCTAAGCCAAGGACCTTCATCAGACCATGGCATCCCAATTTTTAGACTTAATCTTACTTGGCTGCTAAATATCTTCCAGACTGAATGGAAGAAAATTTGAAGAGAAGATGGGCTTATCTTTATAGCACGGAATCCTTCATTTCAAAACATTTGTTTCTCCCTACCATTTGAAGGTATTTTGGTTAATCCCAATTTCACATGAGGTGAATTTAAGAGTACCATAATTTATGGGCTACAAGTGATCTGAAAGCTTCCTACCTAATGCAACTGGAATTTTTTCCAATTATAGGAGAGGCAAGATCGTCATTCTCCAGTTTCAGAAAACTGCAGCTGCTTACAAGAGAAGAGTTAAACTAACAGAGCATTTAATATTTTGAAAAATATGTCCTAAGGGAAAATATTTTTCTGTTCAAAAAGATACTAAGTTATTTAATTTGGCAGCTTCAGGATGTGAATATTCTGAGCCCCATCACTCATGTATTTTGCCCCACATGCAAATAGAAAAATGGAAAGACTTTATTCTGACACGCAGTCCTTTATTGGAATCATATAACCTCTGGCTGCAGGGCCTGCATGCTTAAGTTTTCAAAATTCAGCAAATAGGGCTGTAGCCAGAAATTCCTCTACTGAGATTCCTTCCGGTCCAGATGAAACTAATAGTTCCAGGCTGTGCTGCTGTCAGACATTACTAATCCAGGTACGGCTGCTTACTGTTTTTAATTTTCCTGCTCTGAACTGAAAGGCAGTGCTTGCCCTTTCCCATGAGAAGGCTGTGATAATATGCCTCAGATTGCTGCCGCTGGGGACACGGGTTTCTCCACATGACACAGGGCGGCTTTGTTTTAGGGCCAGCATGGACAGGAATTTAATGAGGGACATAATACAGCAAAAACAGGCACAAAATAGAGTATTAAGGAAAAACAAGAAGGTATTAGATATTTGCCTTAGATATTTGGAAATTGGAATTAATTTCCAGATTGAAAGTAGCTGTTGCCTATCCAGTGATACCACTCTCTATTTTAGGACAAGATGTTAAATTAAATGAACAGTAGGTTTTTATGCTTAATTAATTCTTAGGGGCAATAACAGTACTTTTAGGAATAGTCAGTGTGTTATCAGTAGTTACTGTTCAGCCCCAAATGGGTTAATTTCACATTTTAATCTGTCTCAATTGAAACTTAAGCACAGTGTGCTTTAGAAGAAAGATGCTGGAATTGGGGTTGAGCCGGCTCTGGCTTCATATCTCGGCTGACTCTGACCTTACAGTAGTAGATCTCTAAATCTCAGCCCTAAAAAATTAGTTTATTAAATGAGAAAATACATTATAGAATTGGTGTGCAGATTCATAATACACTGTCATGGGTAGAAAGTGGCCAGGAATGTTTGGTACTCTGCAGGTGATAGGTTATCTAGTGTCGGATCTGTCTACCTGCTGCACATTTGCTGTTCATGCTGATTTTCTAGTTCTTTTTTAGGCCAAGGTGCAAAGGCCAGGCAGGCCCTGGCGCGGAGCAGGGTGTTGTGAGTGGGGAAAGTGAGGACGTCCTGAGGACTTTTGCCCAGAGTGAGTTGGGGACATGGTGTGACCTGCATTTCAGCAGGAGCAAATCCGGCTCCTCACACCTCCACTCTGTCTCAAGACTGGCCGTCGGCCCTTCACTCCCTCCCGACAAGCAGCCTCGTGCTGGGAAGAGGGAGCAGTGGCCTTGGGGTCCCCAACAGGAAAGCAGCGTGCTGTCGTTCCGCTTGAGGTCCGCTGGACAGGTGCTCGCCTGTCTGTGGGTGGTGCCGCTCCTCTCACGCTGGACTTGAGCAGACACGAAGGCCTGGGATACGAGCCCAGTTGAAACACAGGGAAGGAGTGAGGAAGGAACAAAACACAGGAGCAAGAGACACTTCAAAAACTAGTGATTAAAGTCTCTAGAGGTGAGGGGAGATGTCTCACTGGACGGGGTCCCTTGGAGAGCAAATGAGCTCTTAGTGTATTTCTTCCGCCTGTGCCTACTTCTTCCCCAAGTGTTGCCGCTCGGTTTCCAGTGTTAAAGGCTCTCATTTGTTGTTTCTTATGTCATTTTTGCTTAAAATCACTACAAAAATGATTAATTTCTCATTAAAGTAACATTTGACATTAATAAAGCAAGTTCCATTTCCCTCCTGAATTATCTAATAAGTCACATAAATTTTAAAACAAAAATCCTGTTTCTCAGGAGATTTGTTTTCAAGAGTGTTTATTATTTGACTTCTAGTCCAGTGGGAGAAATGTCTGTCTTCACTCCTGAAGTATTTGGGTGGGTGACACTTTAGAGAGCAGTGTCAAGACAGCCTCACAGTTTTCAGCACTGGGACATCCTTGAAGGAAGGAATCTCTTGTCCTCATCTCTGGTTCCTGCCTGGAAGGGAGTGAGATCTCAGCTGTGGACAGACGGCAGGATCCATGAAGGCTTCTGCTGTTTTGTGTGTGTGTTTTTTGACTTTGGTATCATTTTAAACTGAAGAGTTACCAGATCAGCACAGAGAAATTCCACAGACCAGGAGTCGACACTGCACTGGCTTCTTTAATCTGGGCAGTTCTTCACTCACTCCTTTTTTTTTTTTTTTTTCTTAACCTGAGCACCTTCTGAAGAGTCTGGGTCACTTATCTGATGAGTACCCTTCACCCAGCTTTTCCTCACGGAGCTGTGGACTTCCCAGGCAGCAGGGAAGGAAGGTGCACTTTTCAGGGACAGCCCAGAGCCGGCCGTGCCAGCCTGTGTCAAGACTGCTGTCTGTGCCACCCGCCACCTCCCGCCTGGCTCCCCTGCCCAGTGCTGTTGGCTGCTCTGCGCTCTGTGTGACGAGGGAATTGCTGTGGAGCTGTAGACGCCTTGCTGCGCATCCAGTCCCTCTGGCGCTCTAGCCTCCACCACATTCCCCACCACATCTGTTAGTTAGCGTTGTCTCTCAGGAGGCTCTTCTCGCCTTCGTTTTTAGTACAGTCACCGGAATGCACAGATAAGAGGACGGTGTCTTCTCTCTTGTTAAGTATTTTGATACTTAAATTCAGATTTGGGCTTTGGGACCTGTTGGAAATTGCCCTCTGTTTTTTCATGTGTCTTATCCTGTATTTCACAGCATCTTGCCCTTCCTGGTACAGCAGGATGTTTTGTGTTTGTTTGTCCTTTCTTGGCTTCAGCCCTGGACTCGGCCCTTTTCCTGAGGTGCCCTGGCTCCTGCACAGCCGGGATCTGAGTGCCTGGTGTGGGGCCTCTTGGGTCTGAGCTCTGTCAGAGCCTGACTTGGAGGTCTGTGAGTGTGTGGATCTGCACATCTAAACTGAGACTTCATAGGGATTATTTCCAGTCCAGCCAGTGTCCCAGGATTCATTTGAACTTTTCTGCAGTATTTGTAACTTCCATTTCCAACAATGAGAAACCTGTCTCTATAGTATAATTTGTATCTCTGTTGTGTTTCCCAAGCTGTAGTGCCGAGTGATAAATGCATATTTTACTCATGTGAGGAACAAGGAGGGAATAGTCCTGGGGCTAGGTGTTCTCACTGTGACCAGTGCTTGAAACAGAGTAACACTGAGGACGACTTGGTTGAACAGTATACTGATGTTTTCACTTTTGTGTGTGTGCTGACAACTTAGATCTAGGCCTGGGTCATGCCAGGCAAGCACTCTACTCTTGGAGCTACACACTTGGACCCCAGTTTTTACTTTTGAGCCATATGAAATGTGGCTATATGTAAATACTCTTGCTTTTTATCATGCATGAATCTGAAAAGTAATTCAATTAATATGAGCAGTATAGCCTTTTATCAATCTGAAAAGGTAGTAAAATAAAAATAAAGGCACTTAATAAGAAAAATGTTCCTTTGTTTTTACTTTAAAAACACTTTGGTTCTGAGCAGCTCTATTAAAAAGACCTCAGCATTCTAATCGCAAAAAGTGTAGCTTGTGGAGTCGGCCGGCATGTGTCTCACATTTGTCAGCCCTGGTGATGTGAAGTGCGCTCTTCATCTGAGTTCTCTTCCTGGGCCTCCTGCTGCCAGACAGGAGGAATTTCCACTTCCCTGCTGCTTGTTATTAAGCTGCTGTGAGCAAGAAGGCCTGAAGGTAACTTAGCAGCCAGTGAGGGGACGGTTCTGATAACTTTAAGACTCATTCCCAAATGACATTGTCAGCTCTGTGAGCAATCTGGGGAGAGTCAGTAGGGTTTCACTTACCTTTGACCTCGGAGGTTATAGATTTATGATTTGGAACAGCCGTTCATGATGGTACCTCTTGGAGCAGACTTTTTTTCCCCTAAATCTTTAGGAAATGTGGTCTATTTTTTTCTATGATATAATTTGTGCATTTGTTTCATGCATAAAAACTATTTTTCTGGGTTTGCTTTTTTAATTTATAACCTAAATACATACAGTGTAACATACAGAATTCATAATAATATGTCATACTATTAGAAAAGTAGAAAGGGGAGTTAGTTTTATATTTAGTAAGTTTTTTTTACAAAATTGGCTGGGAATTATTTTTTGTTTTAAGGAAAAATTTCTCCAGCATAGCTTTTTAAACAGTGTATAGAAACATTTATTTTAAATTTCTTCCTTCATACATATATAGAGGGAGTCTTCTGGAAATGAATAAAAAAAACCAAAACATAAAGCAGTTCAGTCTGGAAGGCCTTTTCTGTCTAAAGAAAAAAACTAAAATGGCAGTTTGTACAGATAGTCTTTTCCAAGATTAGATTTGAGAACAAAGTTCTGTACATTGATGTCTTTTGAGTTTGTGGCCATGGTGCCACATTGTGGATTGCCTACATGTTATTTTATTATCTCCATAAATAGAAAGTGTTTAAGCGTCAGCATTGGGTCACTGATTCTTAGGCACAGCCACTTGCCTTGGCCTAATTCCAGATATGCCAGAGCTGGGGTCCCTTTTTCCTGGAGTCTTCGTCAAAGCTGCTGTTGGCCTTTATGACGAGGTGGTGGCTTCCAGGAACACAGGCCCCAAGGCCGTGGCCAGGGAGGACTGGTAAAAATCACCAAGGGAAGGGGCTCCGGTCACGCCAGGGCCACCTGGGCTGCGTGGGTCTCCGTCTGACTCTTCGCTGCTACTGGATCCCTTGAGAGAGAGGAGTCAGAGGTGGGTGGAGGTGGGGTCTTCTCCAGCTGCCCGTGGCCTGGCAGCTGCCGTGTCCCGTGCTTTGCTCCTTCTTTAGCCTCCTTTTCTGAGCCTTCGTTTATCTTCATTCCTCGCTTTACGGGGGAATTAGGCCTCCGCAGCGTGATCAGTACCTGGTATCTTTGAGACAGCTTTGTATTCTATCCCTCTTTGTATGTTTTTTTTTTTAGGTTTTTTGAGACAGGGTCTCGCTTTGTGGTTCAGGCTGGCCCTGAGCTCAGCCTCAAACTCACATCACAATCCTCCTGCCTCTGCCTCCCGAGTGCTGGGATTACAGGCGTGAGCCACCACACCCGGCACTGTGGTATGTGGTACTGGTTGCTGCTGGGTGTGAGTCTCCACACCCAGTATTGTTACGTGGTTACCGGGGAATCGAACCCGGGTCCTTGCGCTTGCAAGACAGGCGCCGGAACCACTGAGCTAACTTCCCGGCCCACCTCTTTGTATGTTTTTAAGGTGAAGATTAGTCAAATTAAAATGCAGATGTGTTTTTAGATCACTCGTGAGTAGTGGTGGATATCAGATAGTGTACCTTCATTCCTTGCCCGAAAATTTTGCAATTTGTCAGTTGAAGTGAAAACTAATGCTCTTTTTAGTCTTTAAGAATGTAGTAGAATATTTAAAAAAAAATACATGGCCCTTTAAAAAGATATACAGTAAAATTTAACTAAATTTAGCCAGGTTATGGGGAGGCCCAGTTTAAAGTAGAAAGCCGACTAAAGTGCAGAACCGTGGAATCATGGCCAGGCTGAGCGATGGCTGATGTGGTCCTGCTCTTGCAGCAGTTCCGCCCTGGTGTGAAGCACCGGGTCTGCCCTGCATTGCGGATGACCAGCAGAGGTCTCCTTAACAGATTAGGGAGTCTTAGGAGCTTTTGGTTTGCTTCTTCATTTTTTTTTTTTTTTTTTAGGTTTTTTGAGACAGGGTCTCGCTTTTGTGGTTCAGGCTGGCCCTGAGCTCAGCCTCCAACTCACATCACAATCCTCCTGCCTTTGCCTCCCGAGTGCTGGGATGACAGGCGTGAGCCACCACGCCCGGCATTGTGGTATGTGGTACTGGTTGCTGCTGGGTGTGGGTCTCCACACCCAGTATTGTATGTGGTTACCGGGGAATCGAACCCGGGCCCTTGGCGCTTGCAAGACAGGCGCTGGAACCACTGAGCTAACTCCCCGGCCCTTGCTTCTTCATTTTACCAGAAGAAGAAACTTAATTTTAGATCTGGCTAAAGCTGATTTAGAGCACAAACTACTTTATGTTCACTCATCCCTTGACTGTATTTTTAAAAGAAAATTATTTTCTATAATTATAGATATGTAGTAATTAGCACTAAGCCAAATACCGGAGATTTTAGATACACCATTTCAGCGAGTTGACCTTTGTGGTTGTGATTAACATGTTCTTTGTTCGTAAATAGGCAATTACAGTGTTCTTATGGAGGTGCTTAAACAGTTTGGTTTCTAGTTGTTCACGTATTTTTTACTTTATGTTGCTCTTACTATTAATTGGTTAGTAGGCCCTTTGTACAAGCTAAACAAAGGCTCTTTTAGTATTCTTCTCCTCTGTGAGCCATCATAAAAAGGACCATTTGTTCATCAGTGAGGAGGAGTCTATGACTTCATTGTGAAGTGACCTGAGAAATTATCTCGCTCAAGCAGTTCATGAAGCAGAGAGGAAGTGGCGCTCCAAGCAGTTAAGTGACTTGTCAGTGTTGCAGCGGTTCTGACTGGCAAAGCCAGAGGTGGAGCCTGGGCCTTCTAATTCCCTTTCCATTGCACTAAATTATAAATAGTTGGCTTCTCACTGCTGTATAATAAAATATGTTAGTGTTGCGGTGCAGGTTTAGACAGTGGTATATGTTAACATATGTCATTTAGCGGCAACCTAACATATGAAAAGCTTAAAATAAGCTTTTGTCTTCTCCCTCCTGCTCAGGCCAGTGTGCCTGTTGCAAAAGGAGTTAGTGAAAGAGAGCTCTAATGAGAAGGAGGAATTTTAGGGTGTTAGCAAAGATTTGGAAAGGGCCCAACCCCAGGCCTCTGCTCAAGAGCAGGGAGATTGATGAGGAAGAAAATAATTGATGCTGTGTTCACATGTGTGATGGCTTTACAGATAGTAAGAGCCCTGGGTTAATGCTGTAGCTACTGATGAGGAGGCACAGCTGTGATGAGAAAGCTGCGTTGCAGAGAAGTAACATGTTAGGCTGCCAACAGAAGCCCCTGCACGTAGGTATATGCATGTAGTTGTTTTTACATGTGTATATTTTATAGATGCTATGTTTGTAGATATTTGAATGAACCTGGAAGAATCAGACTAGTTACATAAATTATTCACAGATAATTTTGATTTGAGAGAAAATTTTCACTTTTTTCTCTTATCAGTCATTGTATTTAATGTTACAGTGATAGGTGCTTTTATTAAAGAGGCATAATAAAAATTAAAATTCATTTGTAGTTATTTTATGCTCTATAAAAATGAGCTTAAAACAGTGATATCAGCTAATAGAATTTCCCAAAGAAGGAAAAACATAAATGATCTGGCTGTGGATTGACTCCATTCTGCGAACTCTGAGGACACTGGCACTCTTGGCTCTGGAGTGTGTACAGAGAAGATCAGTCTGAAGATTAATTTTGGATGTGGTTTCTCCCAGATTAAGTTTTCATGTGCTCATAGTTTTGGTCCACATGTTAACATTTTCATCATCTCTTATTTCTGATATCTGCTGTATTTAACCATAAGCTGATTATCATATTCACCAGTGAGAGGAGAACACTGCTTCCGTAGAAAAAACCAGGCCAGTAATTCTCATAATCCTTTTGATTTTGGTGAGACTTGAATCATCCTTTTGCCTAGGGATGAATTACTTAATGTACTTACTGTTTTTATTTAAAAGGCAAGAAATAATCTCTTGACTCTTTGTGAGATTTTATAAGTTTGAAGACCCTTAAGCCTTGTAACTCAAGTAAGTGTAAAAATTCTTGTAATTTTCCAGCACTAGGGATGCCTCTGGTCCTAAGAAGTTGTTTGTTTTAAATTATAGGTACTAATAAAAGAAAAATATTTTTGGATATAAATATTTGCTGAGAATGTGTTAGTCATAGGTTTCACATAGCACAAAGGTGTCCTTCATATAAAATTTGAAAACTGGGCAGGCTAAAATTTTTGAGAGAAATATAGTAACAATTTGAATGTACATATCTGGAATGGAGAAAACAGATACTAACCATTTTCTGGTTTAGGCCCATGTTATAATCAGCCCCTCTTGCTATA
>PVIR01038724.1:0-14373 GCA_004026965.1 Petromus typicus | reverse complement strand
CCTTCACCCTATTTTGCTTTGAGTATTTTCTATTTCACAATGGACATACCTTGAGGATATCCTCATAAGTGAAATAAATAGATCACAGATATGTAAATATCACATTTTTTCTCTGGTATGAGAAAATACAGATGTTCAGAAGCTTTTTAATAAGATGAGATTCCAGTGGTTGATCCTTTATTCTAGTTCCTATTCGATTGAGTTTTTGTTCATAAAATCTTTTCCTAGGCCAAAATCTTCAAGAGTTCTACCTAATCTATCTTTTAGTAGATTTAGTATTTCTGTTTTAATATTTAGATCTTTGATTCATTTTGATTTTATTTAGTACAAAATGAAAGATGGGTTTAATTTTAGTATTTGTCAGGTAGAAACACAGTTTCTCCTGCATCATTTATTAAAGAGACTATCTTTCCTCCACTGAGGGTGTTTGACTCTTTGTCAGTGATGAGGTGTTTTAGTAACTCTAGAGTTGTCTTCCAGTCTGTTTCATTGATCCTCAGCTCCATTTCTGTTCCAATGCACAAAGCTAAAGCAGGAAATGAATGACAGATTTTTAGTAAATCTTTAAATAAATATTTATCTAATGGTGTATTGGTATCTAAGAAAAATGAGAATAGACATACATAGAGAAGTACCAGAATATATGGACTTCATAAATTCCCTATAGGAATGTCACTATGTCTGAAACAGCAACAAAAATAACATACTAAAGAGATGAGGAAAAATTCACTTTCTACACCTGAGAAAATACATGATCAATTTTCAACATAAGAATTTCAATTTCCACCAAGAAAAGGGAATTATCAATCGTGCTCAGAAAAGAAACTAGAACATTAAGAGAAAGCATCAATGAAGGATATCTGATGTTTGATGGAGCACATGAAGAATACTTACAAAGAACAGGAACTGTATCTAAAATTGAAGTAGAAATAACTTCTCTCAATTGTGAAATAATGGCATGGATAGAAAATAACTGCATTTAAAAGTTATTCAACAGATTAAATGAAGTAGTATTTATATAGCACTCACGCACTGATGTTGATTGCTGATTATTTTTAAAAATTCTGTATAATTCTTCTGAGTTTTGAAACATCAGTTCTAACCATCCCATAAGACACAAACACATCTAAATAATATCACAAGTATTGAAAATATAATACATATTCCTTGAACAAAAAGAAACAAAACCATAATTTAATAGTAAATAGCAGTGTAAGATGCCTGTATCTTTGAAACTCTTAAGGTACATTTCATTGTTTAATTGACCAAAGAAGAGATCATAAAAAAGAAAAATAATAAATTCCAAATCATACCATATAAATTAAGTATGATGAGACATTGAGTATGATCCATTCTGGAGAAAAACTCAGTTTTGCTTGTGAATCTGAAAAACTAGAAAGAAAATAATGTTGGAAAATACAAGGATGAAACACAGTAGATAACAGTTTTAGGTGTTTGCATTACAGTGAAAAGGAAATGGAAACAAGAAATAAATTACTTCCCTGAGGGAATTTTAGTATCCAGCTAGTAATATATGTACCAAAAAAGTATCCAGCTAGTAAAATATGTTAAGACTAAAATTGTGAAAAAATAGTCAAATAAGTTTCAATGTATGGGAAAAAAGTGATCTTTGGTCCCTTTTCTGGAGGGAAAGATGTTTTTACTAAGCTAAAGTCATAACCTTCTGAATCACCCTCTTATAACAAAAATGGAGCATCTATTTTCAATGAGAATGTTGTTTTCCCAATTCTATGAATCAAACATAGGACCTTTCAACTTGCTGAATAAGTACTTTATACTGAGCTATATCCCTAGTTCCAGAGGAAATTTTTATTTTATCCTCATATTTACCCATGCATAGATTTAAAAAGCTCAGTAATCTTTTTTTTTTCATTTTTAAACTTTCTGTCATTTTTACATCAAGCCAGCAATATTTCTTTTAATATAACATTGACAAATACCCTGTGACTCTCCCAGGATATCAAGGGAATTAATTTATTTAGATGTGAGGTTACCTCACAGAGCATTCTAAGATATTCCTTTCTCTATCCTAGCTTCTGTGGAGACAGCTGAGGAAACCCATGAACCACACTAAATCTCAAGTAGCACTTTGTGTGAAAAAATATTACAATCTTAGTATCATTTTATCAACACACATTCACTGTATATATTAATGACTTTCAGTGTGATACATACGCATGGGCATATAGAATGCACAGATATAGCTATTCACTCTTTTTATAGTCTTTCCTCTTTGCCTCTCTTCCCCCGCCATCCTTCCCAAACTTACTATTACATTTTAGATTTCACACAAGAGAGAAAATGTGTAGTATTTACTTTTCTTTTCCTGCTTTTTTTGTTTTTAATGGAAAACCATGTCATTCAATTCCATCCACTTTGTTTAAGATGATAAGCTTTCAGCTTTCTTCTAGGAGGAATTACACTGTGCCACGTGAATAACATATTCTTTATCTCTTCTATCCATTGACTGACACTGAAGCTGTTATTGCAGCTCTGTTGTTGCAAATAGTGTCTCAACAAACACTGGACATGTTCATATCTCCTTTGTATGCATGCTGCATTTTCTTTAGATATATGCTCAGGTTTGTTGAGGCAATAATTTCAGTCTATGTAGCACCATTTTGGACATTCCTACCAGACCACCCAACTCGAAAAGGAGTCTTCTAATTTTAGTACATTCTGAAATTTAGATAAATACGATTTCATAAATCATGCAGTCCTAGATGTATCATTTTGTTGTCATTTCCGTGTGTCTTTTTTCCTGTATTTTATAAAAGCAGCAAAAAGAATCCAAGTCAACAAATTATTCTGTGGAAATAAGTTCACCTTTATTATATCTGACAAAATGCCTTCTATAAAGATAGCAGCTATGTTCACAGATGCTATATGAATTATTGGAGTATTTAAGAAAATAATAGATTTTTCCCTCTCAGGGTACTATGGAGATCTCACCAATAATGGATAGGTTCACTGCTTATTGTACCTATTGACAGACACATATTTCACTATTTATAGTTACCATGTAGCAATTTTATATTGCTATGATGACTGCCATTCAATTAGAAAAGTCTATATAAAGTTCATCCTATTTTTTCTGAAGTAACCAATTATATATATATATGTATATATATATATATATATATATATATATATATATATATATATATATATATATATACACATGCACACCCTGGAGGATGTTCTGGTTAACCTCAGTGGGGAAAAACACAGTGTGTGGGAGTCTTAGTTTAGGAGGTTCTTATCCAATTATTCTTTCTTGGCTATCTGTAGGTAATCCTTCTTCCAAATGAGATATTTCTTTATTTATCTTTGTATTCTCCAAAGTATGACATGATCTATTGTGAATTACTTTGTAAGACATTCTTAAATAAATTGTCTGCAAAGATACATTGTATCATACATAAAGGACTTCTTAATAGCTCATTCAGTGACTTTACTAAAATAATAAGCAGTTCAGAAGCCAGCGATGACTGTTGGGAAGAACTATTACATATTCAAATATAAAATTTAGCAAGACAATTTAAAAGAGGTATATGTAGTGCAGTTGATCAGGAGATGCATGAGGTCATTATTTCCACAGGGAGAGTATTTCATTTATCTTAATTGGTAGAAGCTATGCAGACAAACCTTGGTGGCTGATACTAATTACAGAAAAGAAGAAAGACATACTGTGAAAATGCTCCTCAATAACTACAAATAATAAGTGATGACATGGTTAGAAGTAAAAGGCGATTATTTATGTTTTAGGAACATTTATGTTACAAACCTTATGTCTCACAATAAAAGATTAATATTCATAAAACGCCAACAATTAATTTTTTAAAATGTTTTCAACTGATCTCCAAGGAAATTATGGAAAAGCTATTTTTGTATTTGTTACATTAAAATTAAGGACTTCATGGCTCTTTTCTTAAAATTGGCCTCGAAATATTCATAAATTCATTCAGATATGCATAGTGGGCATATATATTAATATGTGAATTTTTAGTTACATAAATTCCTAGATTTCATTACACTTTAAAAATATGTAATGCAAAAGTTAAAAATCACTGTGTTTTAGGAATAAATGCTTAACATATTAGAATTTAAAATTTTGGGAATTGAGGATGACTTACTTGGATTTACAATGTACTTATTTGGATTTACAGATGTCTGCCCTGCCCTGGAGGGTCAACTCCTGGGATTAGTGCAGACATCTGCCCCACTGTGAGGCAGATGGGATTTTAAACTACTAGGATTATTGGCTTTAAAATATACTGAGACTTACTGGGATTTAAGGATATCTTCCCTGCCCTATGTGATCTTCAACTACAGGGATTATTGTGGGACCTCCCTGTTTTATGCATGCTGGAATTATGGATGTGAAGGCTTGGTAACAAATAAAGGAGCAGTTAGCTTAGGTTATGGGGCTCTTCTGCGCCTGTTTTGATGTTGTAATACTTGGGCTTTGGCTGCTGCTGCTCAGAGTAGCAAGAGTTGAGCCTGGGCTCAGCCTTTTTCTCAAAGTTATGAATCTGTTGTTTACTGGTGGTTAATCCATTTGCTCTCAGACTGAAGTATGAAGTGTGATTGAAGTGTGCCACGAAGGTTCTGGTTGTATCCTCTTCTTCAAACTCCCACAGTCTCATTGTGCATCAGTGTTTTTGTTTTGTTTTGTTTTTTAATCTGGAAAGTATTTATTTATTTATTTATTTTTCATTTTTTTTCCTATTCCCCCAGCCCTACAACACTCTGCCCCCTATACAAACAATCTTTTTTTTCTTTATTATTAATACATTCATTTTCCTCTCATTATTTACTCTTACACTGTTTATTTTTAAATATTGTCTACTTTGCAATATCAACTATACTATGACTCATTTACAAATTCATTTTCTCATATCAGAGAAAAGATATGATATGTGTACATTTGTGACTTTTATTTTTCTTATGAGGACATCCATAAGGTACATCTATTTGAGTATGAATGACTCAATCTAATCATTTTTAGTGGCAGAGTAATACTCCATTCTATAAAAGAACCACATCTTCATTATCCAGTCTCCAGCTGATGGACATTTGGATTGTTTCCAAGATTTAACAATCACAAACTGAGCTGGTATAAAAATGGGTGCACATATGTCGCTGTGAAATGACTCTTTTAATTCCTTTGTGTATATACCTAGCAGAGCAATGCCTGGGTCAATTGGGACCTCTAATACTAGTTTTTTGAGGAATATCCACACTGATGTTCACAGAGGTTGTACAAGTCTACATTCCCACCAACAGTGGAGAAGGGTTCCGTATTCTCCACAGCCTCACCAACGTTTGTTGATGGCTGATTCTGACATAACAGCCATTCTTTGTGGTGTGAGATGAAATCTCAGTGTTGTTTTCATCTGCATCTCTTGAATGACTAATGATGTTGAGCATTTATTCATATAATTCATAGCTGCTCTTACTTCTTCCTCTGAAAATTATCTATTCATTTCAGATGCCCATTTTTGAATTGGGTCTTTAAATTTAGGTGGGCTGACTTTTTTAAACTCTTTATATATTCTAGATAGTAGCCCTTTGTCTGAGGAACAGGTGGTAAGATTCTTTCCCACATTGTTGGCTGCCTTTTTTCTCTATTAGTGGTTTCCTGTGCTGTGAAGAATCTTTTTAAAAGAATGAGGTCCCATTTGTTGATTTCTTCAGCCAATTCTTGTGCTATAGGGTTTTGTTCAAGAAGTCTTTTCCTAAGCCAATGTCTTCAAGAGTTTTATCTAACCTGTTTTGCAGCAGGTTCAGAGTGTCTGTTTTAATATTTAGGTCTCATATCCACTTTGATTTTAGCTTGGTACATGGTGAAAGAGCTAGGTCTAGTTTTAGTCTTTGGCAGGTTAAAAGCCAGTTTTTTTAGTTTTATTTCAAGTTGTTAATTGTATTGAATATGGACATATTCAATAACTGAATGTTTTCTCTCATGTATCAAATGCTATAGATTCACATAAAACATTTTATCATTTTATATTAACAGACTTTTAGGGCTTACTATAATCTTGAATTTTTCCTTCATAAATATCTTCTTTATTATTCTGTTTCCTTTCAGAATTAATAGCTGAATTTCTGTGAATTCAGTAATTTAGTAGGATTTTATATAAAATGAATGAATATTCCCCTTGTGTATTTTAATTATTTGGCCACATTAAATTTGAATATGTGTGTTCTTTTAATGTGTTTATTACTACATGCTATATATTCTTGTACATCTGTCAATATACAAAATTAATATTTTGTAAGTAATTGTTTCAAAATAATATTTACTCATATAAGCCATAAACATTTTTATTTTTATTGTGATATCTTTAACTCAAGCATACTTAATTAATTTGTAATGATTTATATTCAATTTCAATAGCTGATACTCCAGTATGAACTTTTCAAGAACACTTCGTAACTTTTTCTCCAAATTTTCTTCAGAACAGTGTTTCACTAACAATTTCCCTTACTGCTGTATTATCAGAAGTTTCTCTTTCACCTCTCCTAAATCATAAGGTGATGTGCACAATTCTTATTAACTCCACTGACTAGAAATCTTTAAGAGGTGATTGATGTGACTCTTCTGAAATGGAGAAGCTACCAGCATTCAGAACTACAAAGGTGATTCCTGAGAATGATGGACTGCTGAATTCTATGCCACAGAGAATTTTTCTATTAAGGTATGATAAACGACACAACTTCTCTGTTAATTTACTTTTCATTTTGCTCTAACTTCTTCATTTTTTAAACTTAAGTTTTCTAATCCATCTTGAACTTACAAATGACTTAACAACCATTGGTCAAAAAGAAAAGAAAAAAACAAAACACTAAAACTGTTTCCATTAAATCAAAGAATTCTGGTTAAACAGAATGACAAGCAATGTGCAATCTGATAATTCAATCAAATTTAACTCAGCACTGCCTTACAAACATTCTAGTGGTCTTGTTAAATTTAGCAGAATTTCCTGTGACCAACAATTCATGCATTCCTTCAGCTTGTGCTGGTCTTATCAGTTCTAACTTCAGCTGCTGGCATGGCTCTGTCAATATAGTATGAAACCACCACAGAATTAATAACAAGATTTGAAAGTAGAGTTTAATCTAATTTTATGTGCTTATGATGAGTTACCTAAGCACATAATCTTGTGAGCATAATGTTTATTTTTTTGTGTTTTTACCTTAATATTATGCAGGGAGTCATTTCCTTTCACAGTGAATATTGTAAACTAAATTACAGCATACCCAGAACCAAGTATTTCTATCCTTGGTATATTTATGTCAGCATAAAAGTGAATGACTGAATACTACTAACAGAAATGTATAGATCTGCCAACATTTTTAGGACCTGTCTTGTTGATAATAGTGAAAATGGCATATTTTATTTAATGTAGGATGCTGGGATATTTTTAAATATCATTTATTCCACCAGTATTTATGTAAATGGTGTAAAATATTCAGAGAATGATGCATTTCTCTCCATTTTCTTTCCAGTTACTGATCAGGAAGTTGGACTGAATTATTATTTCCAGCTTAGTGAAAAATTTTAATAATTTAAATATTACTTGCTTTCTTGTAGATGCAATAATTTACCAGTGAACTGTGTTTACTCCATGCAGTGCTAGCTAACTAGGGTTTCAGAGACTTAAAAGTGACTTGGAGTTTGGATGATACATAAAACATTTTGTTAAGTAATCCAACTGCTTCGAATTTCTGATATTCCTTAATCATTTTGATGCCTTCATATTTAAACAGCTACAAGTTAAAGAATGACAATAAAATATAAATATTATAGTTACTCCTATTTATTAAATTTATCCTAGGAAGCAAGAAATTCTTTGAGTTTTATGAGAATTGTTATTTAATCTCCACAAAATTCTATCATAATTATTGATACATTAACCATTTCACATATAAAGGAGTTAATTTGAGGAGATAATAAATGAATTTTCTAAGTTATTGGAGAATTAGTCAGTATCTTAATATCCAATCTCTCTAACTTATGTGAAGTTTAATATTTAAATTTTTTAACATAACACAAATTTATCCAGAATTAAGCCTTTACTAACTCTTGCTCAGTGAAGATGGATAAGATTATTCAAAATGTATGAAAGCTGAGAAAATAACTGACATCTTTCCACAGTTCTATTACTATTCAGCCTTGTGCTTGACCTTTTCTGTTTTCCACATATATTTAATAAATATTTTCCAAAATATTTGTATATCATCTGCTTTTTGAGTGAAACAATCTGATTAGATAGATAAATAGATACAGATATAGATATATAGAGAGATATGAGTTTGTCTCCCACTGTTTATTTTATTCTAATTGTACATTCAGTTATGTTCACACTACCACAGACATTTGATAGAGTTTAGGATAGAAATGAATGTGAGAAAAACTTCAGGAAATACATTATGTATACACTGAATATATATTATCAATTTAGTGATAACTATTTTAAGAGAACATGTAAGCAGAAAAACACATAAATAAATAAGATGCAATTTAGGGAGCTATGACATTTAATAAAAAACACCATCAATTTGTATCCAGGAAGAAGTGATCTGTAAGGTAAACTATCACAGCATAATTTAAAAAGTTATGGGATGTTTAGTAATGTTAACAAAGTAGGCACATTTAAAATTGTTTTGTAGTCCTCTTTTTGGAAAGACTGTCTTTAATCATGCTCACTATTAATTTGTGGGTTTAAAAATGCTATATCTTAGTACTAGAATTTTTTTCTTGTAAAAAATAGTTTTGTATGTTAACTGGAGATTCCAGTAATTCCAGAAGCTCCAGAACAGCTGCTTCCATTCAAAGGGGAAACACGATATACTTATGTGTCACAGGCACTGGCAGTAAGACAAGTGAACTTTCTAGACTAACTAACACACACACGCAGAGTGAAGACTAATGTAGGAAAGAGAAAAATATCAAATTACAGAATCGAAAATTCCCAAGTATCAAGCAACAATTTCCTCAAAATGGGAGTGGATAAAATGCATAATAAAATAACACCTATTTTATAAATTATTTTATCAATAAATAAATGAAAAAGCAAACCAAAAGAAAGATCACAAGGGTAAACACATAAATCCGCTCAACAGAAGAGTGAATACTAACAGGAAGATGCTGAGGAAATATATGTGAAGACTTGATTTAGGCATTTAAGGTACAGATATTGCAATAAATGATTCTAGATGAAATGGTTCTTTTAATAACAAAAATTTAACTTTAGTTTACTTCATTCTTGATTAATCCTAAAAAATCACTTATCTCAATGCTATGGACCAAACTGTTAAGCTTCCAGAGTAAAACCTAGAAGAGTATTTAAAAGCTTTGCAGTCTGCAGGCTATGTAACATTTATTACATGGAGAAGACTCATCTAAAGACAAAATATTTACAAATTGAGCTGAATTATAATCAAATAATTTGTTTTCACTCAATTCACAAGAAAGCTACAGAGTAATAACAAATATATGTCTGACATCATACTTAATGAAGAATAAGAACCAGAATAGACCTCAAATTATATAGTTCATATGAAAATATTGAAAAACCCAAAGTGTAATTTAAACCGTGCTTGACATATTGAATATTCAGATGAGTCATGAATATATAATATTTTTGAACTACTATATTCAGTACAGATCAAGAAAATGCAAAATAAGTCAAGTTATTGTGCTATGATATTTCCTGTGATTAAAATTTAGAAAATGAAAACTAAAGTAGATTTTAAACTGAGCGTTAAAACACTTAAGCCAATAGCTTTAATGGTTTCTGGTATAAATTAATTATTAACTATACTTTGTATAAAATTCTTTGCACTATTTCTTGAAATTTACACATTTCTTTACGGATAAAAATAGGTACAAAATAGATTTTTAAAAATGACTACGTATTTTTACCGTCAATTCTTTGCACAAATACAGCTAGCACCTTCTCTACAATACTCCCATTTTAGAACAGCCCTAATGTTCTTCAATAGTAGAATGAATAAAATATCTGCATATTTTCTCTAGAGTAAGACTGCCTAACACATTGTCAGGTACTGTCCATTCCTGTTATTACAATAAGTACAGAACATGTCCATCACTGCAAAAAGTTATAATTAACTTCTGTTAAATAGCACGCTGAATTTTGAAAATTGATTCAGAGGAACAAGGAAAAAATACTCTTTCTTTATTTTTTCTCTCTTTCTCTTTCTTTCTTATTTTCTATTCTTTCTCTCTTTCTTTTTTAGGGGGACCAAGTATCCAACTCAGAACTTTGCACTTACCTGGCAGACACTGTGCCCCTGAACTACATACCCATCCTTACTAATTGCAAATTTTGAAGAACCTCATTCATGATGCTAGAAATCATGACTTTTGTATTCATTCTTTTTCACCACTGGTGACTGAACCTTGGGAATTCTACATGCCAAGCACATGTTCTAGCACTAAGCTACAGCACCAGTACTAATTTTTATTTTCTTTGGAGAAATAAAAAGGTACTAATGATCTTGAAAGAGAATAAAGATATGCTTTTAAAATATTATTGGGATATACTTTTAGTAAAGATTCACTTACAGCATTTTGTATTTAATAGCAAATGCTATTTTAAAAATCAAGACAATAAAGAAACTCCGAAAATGAAAATATTAATAAAATCAGCTACATTTTAATTGGTATTAATTTATATAACTCCAAGAAATATATTTACTTTAATATATAACTATTTGAATAAAATTGCCACATCTATTATTATAATTTCCTGAAATTTTAATACAGATATGTAAAATATAATCTATTTCTCATAAGACACATAGCTGTTAAATCCATTTAATAACCTGAATTATTAAAGGCTAATTTAATGCAGTTTTATAACTTTATGGAATATATTACAATGAAGAAGTTAATGTCTGTGGTAAAATTATAACATATAAGAAAAACATGTTTACTTCTAAGATATACATTTCCTAATTTATTTTCCCCTGGCTCAGGAAAACAGTTCCTTTTGGTTGAAGTCTCTCTTTTCACTTTTTTTTAAAAAAATTCAAATCTTTATTGGTACATTATGAATGCACATCATCATCACATTCAACACTGAGAGTTTGTACCATAATATAACACAACTTGATATCATTTTTCCCCCTCCACCCCGCCCCAACCCCATACCCACTATATTCATAGCTTTATTTCCTTTTATCTTTATTACTATCACATTTTCCCCTCGTCATTTACTCCTACACCCTGTTTCCTTTTAAATATTTTCTATTTCATAATATCAACTATATATACTAGAACTCATTTATTTCTTCATTTTCTCATAACAGATAAATGATACGATATTTACACACCTATGACCAATTTGTTTCACTTCGGAGGATGGGTTCTTGCCTCAGATCCCTCCTGGCCTTGGTGACTCACTTCTGACTTTTTGTTGTTGTTGTTGTTTTCTCCTCAAGACAGTGTAGTCCAGTTTGGGAATGGTTAATTGCGAAGATATTCTTTCTGTGTTGCTCACTGTTCCATCATCTTCCCGGAAGTCTACATTGCTCAAAAAGTATATTTTGTAATTGACTGACTTCTTGGAAAATACACTTGCAAATTCGTGCTAGAAAAATTAAATATTCAGAATTACAAGCTTTAAAAAATTAACATCAATAATCCATCACCTGCCCACAGATAAAGGAATAGGCTTAATTGTATTCATTATTAATATCAATGAAATATGTAAGAATGAACTACATCAACATTTTATAATCTTTCAGATGACAAAATTAAGGGATATATTTCTCAATTTATTTTTTAGAGCCAGTATTTTCCTAATGTTAAAATCACAAAAGATATTGAAAATATTTATAAACCAGTGTATCTTATGCATATCGACAAATACTCAGGAATTTGCAGGTTTAATCAAAACATTACATATAAAGTGTCATATATTAAAATTAGGTGAGATTTAACCCAAATATACTGTTTTATATGTATAATGTCAATGTACAACAATGTATAACTTTTATGTGTATGACAGTCAGTGTAAAAATTCACATCAACAGGCTAGAGAAGAAGACATATTTCACAACCTCTATGTAAATGTTCTCAGAGCATTTGAAAGAGAGAATTTCTTCAATTTCATAGAGTTTCTAGAACACCAGCTTTATATATAATGGTGAGAAAATGAAATCTTTCCTAAGAACAGGAGGAAAATAAGGATGACTCTTCTGACCACTATATTTCAATGTCATACTAGAAGTCCTAGAAAATGCCATAAGAAAATAAAAACATCTAAAAGGTACAGAAAATAGGATCCTCCATGATGACTGTCTATGTAGAAAATCTGAATATGCTGAAAATATGAGGGTGATGTACAAAGGCAATTTATTTATTGTTTACGTATCAGTTTTTAATGGATGGAATTTTAAATGAATTTGATACCATTTATAATAGCCCCATACTGGTAGGACATATTTTGTATTAGTGTCATAAATTTGCATTTTTGTCCAAGCTATATCTATGAGGAATAAAAAAACCCATATGAGTGACATCAAATAAGAACTAAATGCCTAGATATATTTTGTGTAAATGGGTTAAGAAAATCAGCATTGTCAACATGTCAGATCTTCCCAAATGATTTCTAGATGCAATGAAATGTCAATCAAAATTCCAGTAAGTTGTTTCTGGATATTGTAAAACTGATTCAAAAATTTATGTGTAGACAAAAAACTCTCAGAAATGCAAAATATTGAAGAGAAATACATTTTGAACTTAGACTTTTCAACTTGAACACATCCAATACAACTACAATAATAAAGATATTGTTGTATTAGTGAAAGCATAACTAAATATTTCAGTGTAATACAATAGAAAACTCAAAATTTATCATCTACATATTGAAATATCATCTACATATCGAAATGATTTATATAAGGAAGCAAACATAACATAATAGAGAAATGATAGGTTTTTTATTAAGTGCTTTTGAAACAACTCTCAAAATACATAAAAGAATAGAAAATAGAGTAAAATAGGTATAGGCTTCATAAAAATTTATTCAAATGTACTATATATGTAAATGTAAAATATGAAACAGTAAAACAGCACAAGAGTAAATCTAGATGATTGTGGTTTTAGATGAATTTTTAGATGCAGTTTCAAAGACACAATTTATGAAGGAAATACTTGGAAAAGAAATGTTATTGAGGTATGAAATTTGTGTTTTGGAATGATACCGAGAATGATAAAAACAATACAAACTAGAAGAGAACATTCTCGAACTGTATATCTGAGAAAAAACTTGCAATTAAAGACTTGCAGAGTTCTAAAAGGTCCACAATAACACAAACTATTCATTTCAAAAAAGACAAATATTAACACACATCTCATCAAAGAAGACACTCATACAAACAGATGTCTAAGATTACATGTTATGTGGAAATTAAGAATTAAAACTGCAATATACTCTTAGATGACCTAAATCAAATCCTTGCCAGAGAGAAAGAACAGTCACATTCATTATGATACAATTTCAAACTATGCTTAGAGAGAAAATATAGTGTTGTTTATAAGATGATTACTTTACAATACTGCACTACAACTATCTGGTCTTACTAAAATGATCTGAAACCTTATGTACACACACAACACTTACACACATACACACTACAGAAATTGAACTCAGGAACCTGAAATTGTTAGGTAGGTGGTGACATCATTGAAATAAATCCCTAGCCCAAATCCTTTCTTTCCTTTTTTTCTTTTTTTAGCATGAGAGATCAAACTCTAGTCTTTGTGATTGGGAGGCAGGCGTGGGCAACAATGAGCTAAGTTAAATATCTGGCCCAGACTATATTTATAGCAGCCTTACAGAAGCAATTTACATGTTCTGCAATTCTACTGTTGTTAACCCAAACAATAAATTAGTATATAGTGAAAAATGAATTATCAATCCATGAGGAGGTAAGGCATGGAAGAAAACCACTCTGATAGTTTAAGTGAAACCATCAAATGTTAAAAAGCTAGTGTGATTTAAAATAATTCTATAAAAAATGGCAACATGTGGAGGGGAAATGTTTAGTGGTTGCTAAAGCTATATGAAGGCAAGTGTATGTGGGTGAAGGACAGGGGACTATAAGACAGTGAAATAAGTCTGCAGTTACTACAGTGATAGACCTATTTATTTATATATGCTTCATAACAGATAACGTAGAAGGGTGCATTCTAATGTAAACTGTCATAATGCCGGGTTAACTAGGTTCATTCATTTGTATCAATGGATTCGTGTCAAAAGATGCTCAAGGGCCGGGGAGTTAGCTCAGTGGTTCCGGCGCCTGTCTTGCAAG
>PVIR01038723.1:0-14134 GCA_004026965.1 Petromus typicus | reverse complement strand
ATTCATTGTGGCATATTTGTAATGGCAAGAAAATATAAAAAGTCTTTTACTTATTTTAGAACATCAAGGGAATAAACTACAGTAGGATTACTTGTTAACAAAAAATGAATATAGCTAATGTCTCTAAGATACATTATAAAGTTACAGGAAATAATAAAACACATGACAAGATTGTTAATGTACAAGAAAGTAAGATGTAAAAACATTTTTATGTAAAATTCCTTAAGTATAAACAGATGGCACAAGATGTAAAAGAATAGAAGGAACAAAATGGAAACAAAGCTTGTTAATAAAGAAAGAAAGTAAGGTGGAAAGGAAACGAGAGAAATGGGGAAAAAATAAATAAGCTGTGTCATACAGGGACAAATTACTTACATTTTATCTTACCATTATGTATATCTAAAACACACCAATAGCATAAAAAGAGAAAAAGATAACAAAGCTACCAACTGTTAAAAAAAGAACACCTTTGGGCCCACACCCTGGGGTAGCAAGGAGGAGAAATAAAGTAATTTATTCATACTATGTATTTGAATGGTAAGAATGTGAATGTTTTCCCCCTAAAACTAGCATACATTTGAAGATAAATAATTTTTACAAATTAACCAAGAAATGGTAGGGAAGCAGGAATTTCATCAGATCTCAAAGGTGATCAGATTACCAAAGATATCTTCTTTAGGCTAATTGAACTCAACGAGAACTTTGGTAAGATTGGTTGATGAAACAGATACTCCGCTGTATGTTGACTATATTTCCCCAAAACTCAGAAGAATTCCAAGCCCTAAATGAGATAGTGTGAAGAGGTGGGCCCTTTAAGAAGTAAATAGGTCATGATTGTGGAACACGGATTTCTGGGAATGGCACCCTGAGAAGAAAAGAGGCAACAGCTTCCTCTTTTATACTCTGACCTCCACAACACACAGCCATCTGCAAACTATGCAAAGTTCTGAACAGGACAACACATCTGCGCACATCCTAATCTTGGACCTCTCAGTCCTCTGAACCATGAGACCCAGACTGTGGAGTTTTCTATAGCAACCCACACTAAGAGACATCAAAACACAAAAGCCAACACCAAGTTGGAAGAGGATTTGGAGAAGACTGACTGAAGTTGATCAAAGAGACCCTTTAGATGAACTCCTCAGTGGACTTATAATAGTTCCTTTTCTCTACAATGTGTTCCATGTTTACTGCCTATTAACTTTCCTAAAATATTACTTTGTATTTTCTATTTTTTTGCTTAATATTCTTATCTTCTCATTTTATCTTAGGGTACTTCAGAAACTACCACCAACTTTCTCTTCACTTCCCATGAAATGACCACCTTTACCCCAGACAACCAAAATTTTGCTCTATAATTTTAAAATATTCTTGGGCCAAAGATTTAGCTCAGTGGTTCTGGTGCCTGCCTGGCAAGTAGAAGGGTCTGAATTTGGTTCTGGTAACCACATACAACAACGCTGGACTTGGAGACTCATGCCCACTAGCAATCAGAACCACATATCACAGTTCTGGACATGGTGACTCATGCCTGTAATTCCAGCACTTAGGAGGCAGATGCAGGAGGATTGCTGTTAGTTCAAGGCTGAGCTCAAGGCCAACCGGAACTACAAGAGGAAGACCCTGTCTCAAAAAAAAAAAAAAATATATATATATATACACACATTATTCAGAATATATATTTACTCAAATATATATATATATATATATTTTACTCAGAACATTTACTCATATGTATATATATTTTACTCAGAATATTTACTCACATGTATATATATTTTACTCAGAATATATTATTACTCAGAATATATATTTACTCAAATATATATATATAACTCAGAATATATATTTACTCAAATATATATATTACTCAGAATACATATTTGCTCAAATATATATATATATATATATATATATATATATATATATATATATATATATATATATTAACCTCATCTAACTGGTTCATGAGCCAGAAAGATTGCTCAGAATTCCAGCCCAGCATGAGAAAGGAAATGAGACCCTATTGCAAGAACCAAATGACAAAATGCTGTTTATAATTTTACTGAAGTGTAATTCAATCCTAATTTTACCTGCAGAATTCTCCTTCTATTCAACATCCATATAAATGTCATTTCCACTATTTAGTCTTTTTTATGACTTTTACCAGCAGTGAGCTCTCATTTCTCTGAATTTATATATCATTTTGTCTCAATTTTACATATATTTCCATGAGTCTTAGTCATTTTCATGTAATTTCAACATGAATTACTGGCTACAATATTATACCATTGCATTTTGTTTTGTTTTTAAAAATTTAACAGGTTTATATCTGATTCAAAGTATCTTGTGTAAACAAAATGGAATAAAGGGAGTGATAAATTCCACAGTATTTATGAATGGGAGGAAATATGAGTTCTAAATTAGTTTTTGAACTTATAATACTATCAGATTGAGATAGTTATGCACCCATATTTATTGATGCACTGTTCTCCACAGATAAAATATGAGATCATTCTAGGTGCCTATCAATAAATAAACAGGGAAAATATGGCATGTATACTTAATAGACTATAATACAGTCATTTTTTTTTGACATAAGGTCTTGCTATGTAGTACAGGCTGGCCTCAAATTCACTGTCTAGCCCAAGGTGGACTTGAACGCATGGAGAGCCTTCTGGCTCATCTTCCTGAACACTGGGACTATTGGCATGTACCATCATGCTTGGACTATTGCTCAGTTTTAAAGAAGGGTGACATACTTTATTTTACATCAAAATGTGTGGAATCAGAGACATTATATTAAATAAAATAAATTATTTAATATAGGATATACAGAACAAAAATACTGCATGCTCTAGCTTATATGTAGAAAGTATAAAGTGAACTTGAATGTAAAATGGGAATTAGTGGAAGCGACAGAAGTGGAAGAAGGCAGCTACATTTGGTAAGTGTGCATCATTTACACATGTTGTAGTACAACACAGCCCTGTTAATATGTACAATTTTTATATGTTACTCAAATAAGATATTTTAAAAGCAAAACAAATACAATAGAGATGTCAATAATATGAACGTATTTAGACTCATGTTTATATAGCATTTTCAAAATGTAACTAAAAAGTGCTGCATGAACTAATGAGTAACTATAAGATTTTATGAAAACATAATACCTGAAAAAGAGGTTTAAAATATGAGTTGAAAAACAGTGAAGCCTTCATTTACAAACTTGACCCATTTCTGAAGGGTGATTGTGTACCTCAAGTTGGTCATCAGTAACACAGCTGAGATCTGGATGCTTACCTAGATGCACACTGTAGATAACAAGTGGAAGATGAGTCTTCTATTAAATTAATTAATCCAAGCTGTTTGTATATCAGGTCAGTCGTAACTTGAGGGTACAAATTTGCTGTACATAATGATTACATTTATTGTAAAGGATTGGTGCATGTATGTTCTTCCCTTGTCTATCCCTCTGACTTTTCACTGAAGCCATGAAAATTCAGTCAGAACTGACAATATGCAGAAAATCAAAATAGAAGTTGACAATCTAAAGTTCATATCACAGGAGTGGAATAATCTCCAGAAGTAGCTAATTATTTTTAAAAGGTCTTTAAACACAGTAATTAGACTATGTGTCCTTAGTAGAAATTATTTTAGCAACAAAAGAGAAAGTATAAAGCCCTGAACTTTGATCGAGTCTTTACATGTGACCAGGAACTGGAGGAGAAAGAGAAATAAGGTCAACAACAGCAGGAGGTAGTGGTCAAAAACTCAGATAAAATTAAACATTATACTCTAACCACTTACAGAATAAATGGTGTGATCTTACACTGGGGAAGGATGACAGATGAGGAGGAGTCTGGGAACTTCTAAGATGTTTTGATTTGAAGAGGCCAAGTCTAACAAATACATCTTCAAAACAAATGAGAAACTTTGAGTTTAGACAAATTCTAGGCAATTAAACAGTGCGATTGTTTTGGCAGATATGATACTGGCCTGTTTAAAAATAACTTTTATGAAATACACGATCTGTTATAGATACACAATAAAATATTTACAGATAATATGAGATGATGATGTTTGAAATTTGCTTTAAAATGCTTCATATTTATTTAGAAAAGATTTAAGAGAAATAAAGTAAAATTAGCAAGCAGTCATTTTTTTGTCTGGGTAATGAATACATAGGGTTCTTTATAAAATCTACTCTACTAAATTAGTCTCCAAATATAATAAACAATAACATATTATAAAGGCTGTCCTCATTTTTCAAAAATAAGCAAGTAAATACTGTCCTTGAGTGTTTTGATATTTTGCCAAGATTAAAAATTATCATTACCTAGCAACAGAGGATATGTTTAGGGGATCTTCTTGCATTTGTCAAGCACCTACAGTCCAAATGTTTGTCTAGTAGATGCTATTCTTCTTCATTCTTTTCATTTTGTTTATTCCCAAATGGCATGTTTGTTTAGTTTTCTACTCTTTCCCTCCTACTCATCTTCTTTTAAGTTTAATAATTCAGGATAACTTTGAAGAGAAATTTTAAATTACACATAATTACATACTCATACACTAGTGTAAAAACAGAAAAAATATTCATATTTGTTCCTCACTGATCTCTTACATTTCACACAACCCAACATAGACTTTTCCAGCAATAACTGCTCTAACATCTGTTGTATTCTTGTGCTGACTAAATAACAAACACATCTTTATAGAAATACACTTCACAATTCATATGTTGAATCCCTATACCAAATATGATTTTACCGGGATACAGGGCTCTAAGGAAATAAAGCTAAACAAGAAGAGGATAGGACTAACAAGAAAAAAGAGCCATTGCTATAAAGCTGGAAAGATATTACAGGGAATACTAGGTTCTTGAGACCTTCTTCAATGTCAGTGAGTTACAAAGTCCCAAAGATCTAGAAGCATCCTAGAGCATCTTTTGATAGGACTAGGAAGGATGAGAAGATCACTGATAAAACCTTATTTTATATATGAACATTCACTTCAAATGATCATTCGCAAGAACTCTTGTTGAAGGATTAACAAAGATTTTGAAATGGCTTGTCATAACTTGAGGGTCTTCAGAACAAGAGATTATTCTAGTGCTAAAGATCGAGTGACACCAATAAAATTTATTCTTGGGGCTAAAATATCATAAAGGCTGTATACAATGTATGACATAATGGTTTTCAAAGCACTAGATAGCAGACAGTAAAATAGAATGATCATTAAGAGAATAAAAATAAACAACAGAAGCCTTAGCATCGCTTATTTCATGAAGAAAATTCCCAGGCTACAGTCCAAGTAGCAGTGTCTGAGGTGGAATTTGGATTATGAGACATAGAGTCAAAGGTGAGAATCATCGCAGATACTGGTGCAAACAGAGAACCAGAGAGTAAGGACATCAAAGAGTAGATCTGAAAGGAGATTAAAAGGCCAAAGATCTAGAGGGAAATTCTTTGAAGAGTTGACACAATATTTACCAGTAGTTGATGTGAAGAAACTTTTTTGAGGCTGGAACAAGTTTCACTTGAATGAACCAGAAGAAAAATTTCCAGGAGCAGAGGAGGGGGTAACTTCCTACCAGTCAAGGGCAACACTACAGTTTATGAAGCATTGGCAAGAGGATGCAAAATGGTCTCACCTCATTAGGAGAGTAAAACTTAGCTCAATTGTAAACATTGTTTTGCTACTGTCTCACAAAAATTTTAAAACAAGTTTCAGAAAGAAGAGAAAGTAATTAAAAGACAAAGTTTGTCTTTGAGAAAATAAATTAATTTCAGTCCTACCATAACTCAGGAGAGAGAAAGAAGAAACAAAATACTAATATTACATAGGAGAGAGCTATTAACATTGCTGAATTTACCCTACTGACAGGATAATAAAGATATACTGTGGACAAGCTCAGACCAATAAACATCAATACTCAAATAAAACGAGTCAACACCTTGAAAAATACAATTACTTTATTTTAAAGAAATATATAATCTGAATGGTCTTAAAGCTACTCATAAATATGAATTTATAATTTTTAAAACTTTCCCCCAAATCTCAGGGGGACATAACTTTAGTGAATCTTACAAAATATGGAAGACTAAAATATTAACATTTTCCTCCTAGAAATTTAAAAATGTTAGCCTACTTTCACTTGTTTCTAGAGGCCAACATTAACTTGAAATCAAAACCATACACCCAAAAAGGAATATTGGAAAATAACATTTCTAATGAAGCTAATGTCAATGTTTTAAACACAATTTTAGTAAGTTCTATCCAAAAGATTATAAAGTTAACATATCATATATGAATTTGGTGATATAGCAAGAATGTCATGTTATTTAACATTTGAAAATTATTTTTTACTGAGTGTAATAAAAGATGCCATATGGAACTTAACACAGAAAAAAACACTTAATGAAATCTAAAATCAATTCCCAACAAAAATTCCAGGAAATATGAGTGAAGGCAAACTTTTTAAGTCAAATAAAAGGCATTTATTGAAACATAAAATTAGCATTACAGTTAATGTTAAAGAACTGACTGTTTTTTTTTCTAAGATAAAGTTCCATTGGAGGATGAAGATGTGTTTTCTTGTCCTGTTCCTATTACCATTTTAATGAAGATTTCAGCCAGGGGAATAAGGCAAGCCAAAGAAAGACAAATCACCAAACCTGAAAACAAAGAAGCAATAAGCAAAAGTATATTTATAGCTGATTAACCTCAATCACATCTATTTTTATGAGTCTCTCTTATCACTCTACCACACGGTCATTCTTTTTATTTTTTTAATCTTTATTGGTACATTAAATATACACATCATGATTGCATTCCATAATGGGGATTTGTACCATGTATACAATACATATACTATATAACTATGTCTACTACTTATTGCAAAATAATGGAAATAAAAACATGAAGTCATCTAGAAATATGATAATATATTATAGTAATTTGATTAAACTTTACAACAGAGTCAATTAGCCTATGCTTTAAATTAAATATAATGTGGAACATAGTTTAAGAAAAATTAACTTTCACAATATGTTAATCAACCTTGAGAGATTTACATTTGATTTTTAAGAAAAAGAATTGACTAATGATTTCAATCAGCCAAATGCATGAAGATTAATCTAAAAATTCATTGGAACCTGCTTTGGAATAAATTAATTCACCTGGAAGGTATCACTAAGATTATTTTTAATCTAATGGAGTGATAATTGAATTCTTTTCTAATCGGAGGCAGGGGAGATAGTAGCACCACAACATAATTTCTTGCCTAGTTAAATACATCATACTTTTTCTGTAGAAAAAGACACATGCTGAGAAGCTACCAGCTTTTCTTTATGATAATATAATTTAACAAAATGTAGCATTGCTTCTCGATTAAATTAAGGCAATTTGAAAAATTGAAGAGTCTTTGAGTCTTTGCTCTTCAATCATCTTCTGCTGTCACTTTAAGCTGAACAGAAGTCTTCAAGAGCTTAAGTTTCTTTCATGTAACTAGACCAAAGAAATTATATTCCTAAAGGTGCTAGAAAAACAGAGGTTCATGCCACCATGTGTGTCACTGGTTTTGTTGTTATTGTTGTTGTTTTGTTGAGTTATATTACCTTTATTGGGATAAGTGAGTTTCTTATTTATTCTAAGGATAATCTATAGGCAGATTTCCATGGGCATAATAAATAAAGATCTGCGCAGATTAGGATTGTCATTAGAACTGACTGAGATCTACCTGTATCGGTTTTTCTCTCCCTGCCTCTCTCTTCCTGGCTCTCCTTTCATACTTACAAAATCAAGACCCTAGTCAATCATTATAAACTATCAGAACCACTTTCTAATGTGACCTTAAACCAACAGAGGTATGTCATCATCTCATTGCTTCTTCTCATTAAATACCTAGCAAATTCACTTGATAATAAATATGGAGTACATTCATTATGGAATGTATAATCTTTTTTAAAATTGGGACATTATGAATGCACATGATAATAGCATTCAACATTAAGAGTTTGTACCAGAATATGACATGACTTCATTCTCATTTTTTCCCTTTCCCCTCAAATGTATAATCTTTAATCATTATTTTTAATAAAAGCATGTTCATGAAGCTGAGGTAGGAGAATTGAAAATTCCAGGCCAACCTGTGATGCACACTGAGTTTATGATCAACTTGAGCTATATGATGAGGCCCTATCTCAAAACTGAAAAAACAAACAAACAAAAAAAAACATAGAGTGAGACAGATTTATGTATGCGCTGGGTAGTAGTTGCAAGGATATTTTTAAAAGGCAAGGATGGAGGTGTGAGGAAAATACATGTGCTGGCTACAAAAATAATTTCAAGGATTTTAGGGGTTTTTGAGATTATCAATTTTTCTCTAGATAATGACAAAATTTCATTAAAACTAATGCCATTTGTATTAAATTAAAATCATAAATTTCTGGACAGAGACAAAAAGTACTTCTTGTCCAAGTACTTCTGGAAATGATGACATTTATGTAAAAAATCTGCTTTTTCTCCATAGTTGACCCCTTTGTATGTTTGTCTTATGATTGTAGGAAATTTTCAGAATGTATTACTTGTTTTCATTCATGATATAGTACTAATAATAATTTTCAAAAATTCACGAAAAGAAGTACACATAAAGTAATTTAATTCACAATTTCAGTGCTTTGAATTTTCAGAGTGAATTACTTTTATTTCAAATTTTGCTTATATTTTATGTTTTTTAATTTTCACTTTTTATTTTATCTATGAAAAATTTCAATCATGTTTGAAAGTTGAAAAACTGGACCCTAATATAACCATTACAATATTTATTTTAAAACTATCAATTTCAGCTTTATGTCCATTTCTAAAATAGTGTTGTTTCTAAATAATTTACTATAATATCTGAAAGAGAATGACTTTTTAAAATTGAATTCTTCATTGATACATTATATATATATATATAAAATGTTAACACTCAAAATTGAAAATTTGTATTGTATACTACATAATTTCATTCTCAATTTTTCTCATTCCCCTACCTAACCTACAACCCTCCACCCCCTATATACATATGCTTTATTTCCTTTTCTAATATCATATTTTTTCCTTCCCCTTGTTACTTACCCTGACCCTGTTCCTTTTGAATATTTTCTATTACACGATATCTCTCATACACTCTAGAACTCATTTACATCTTCAGATTCTCATACCAGAGAAAAGATATTGTATTTACACATTTGTGACCCATTTATTTCACCTGACTATGTCCTTAAGGTATGTCCATTTGAGTATAAATGATGCAAACTTATCATTCGATATGACCGAGTAATAATTATTTTAAAAAACCCCACATTTTCTTTATCCAGACTCCAGCTGATGGGCCTTTGGGTTGTTTGCAAGATTTAACTATCACAAACTGAGCTGCTATAAACATGAGTGCACATATATCACTATGATATGAATCTTTTAATTCTTCTGGGTATATACCTAGCAGGGGGATAGCAGGGTCAAATGGGACCTCTCACCCTAGATTTTGAGGAATCCCCACACTGATCTCCACAGTGGTTGCACCAGTCTATGTTCTCACCAACAATGGAGAAAGCTTGCTTCCTTCCCACAGCTTCAACAGCATTTGTCACTGGTTGTTTTTACAATAGCAGCAATTCTTTGTGGTGTGAGTTGAAATCTCAGTGTTGTTTTCATTGGCGTCTCCCAAATGACCAGTGATGTTGTGCATTTCTTCTTATGCCTTGTCTGCTTTTACTTCTTCCTCTGAAAAGTGTTCATTTCAGACGCCCATCTTTTAATTGGGTCTTTAAAATTGGGGAGGAACATGATTTTTTTTAAAAAAAATTTATATATTCTAGATAGTAGCCCTTTGTCGGAGAAACAGCTAAAATGATTTTTTTCTCATATTGTTCATTGTCTTTTGTTCTGCTGGTGGTTTCTTTATCCAGGTTATACTGTCAGACCATGGTGCCTTGAAAACAAATGAAATTCCTAGATCCTCACATTCATTCATCACAAACACATGGAAAAATTGAACAATACTCTGCTGAGAAAGCAATGGGTCACAGAAAAAAATTACAGTTTTTACAATTAAATGATAACCCCAGTACAATATACAGAAATTTATGAGACATAATGAAAATATTTCTACGAGGCAAATTCATAGCAGTCAATGTTACACCAAGAAAACAGAGCAAGCTCAAATAAATAATTTCACACTGAACCTCAAGTTACTAGAAAGAAAGATCAGAGCAAGATAAACCCAAAGCTTTGACAAGGGAGGAAATTAAAAGGATCAGAGCAAAAGCAATGCAATGGAAACTAATAGAAAGACATAAAAAAATTAATGAGTCAGAGTTGGTTCCATGAAAAGATAAACAAAACTGACAAACCCTTAGCCAAACTTATCAAAGGAAAGAAAAGGCTTAAATCCATGCTATTAGGAATGAGAAGGGGGAAATCATAGATCCAGTGGAGGTCCAGAGGATAATAAACCTCTACTTTGAAAATTTGTATTCTAATGTGATGAAAAACATAAAAGAGATGAATAGATTCCTAGACATATATAAACTTCCAAAGTTAAATGAAGAAGATAGAAAAATGTTAAACACTACAATATCAATCTCTGAAATCGAAAACGTAATTTAAAAAACTACCAACAAAGAGAATGACTTTTAGCACAACCATTGTACTTACAATATAATAATTAAGAATATTTGCATTGAAGAGTATAAATTTAATGTTTTTTAATCATTTAAGACTTTCAGAAATCAGTACTTCATCACTTATTTACTAAATCATCTACAATTTTTTTCAATGTATATTGCCACTATGTTGCCATAAAATGTAAACGTCTTCATGCCATTAGAATTTTATAAATTCTTCTTTAGGTATCTTAGCAATACATGGACCCTGCAGTAGTAAAAGAACACTCCCCCCAATGTTTCCCAACACTTGAAGTGACAAATTGTTTTATGGTTTTTTTTTTTTTTTTTCATTTTGTATTTATTTTGTTTTTAGACAGGGTATCCATATGTAACCAGGCTGGCCTCCCAGTGCAATACTCCAGTCTCAGCCTTTAGTACTGGGATAAAGGGCATGTGCTACACTGCATTACTAGTAATTTTCACTCTTCATAACTGAAGGGTACTGAAATGTTACAGCATTAGGATCCTTATTTGTGTTTCCTTTCTTCCTACGGGAATAAGTCATATTTGTCAAATTTGTCAGTTGTTTGATTTTTAATCTCTGCATTGCTTTTTACAGAATTTCTTCTACTATGACTGATCTGTATATCTTTTTTAAAAATTCTATATTCTAGCCAGGCGTGGTGGCTCACGCCTGCAATCCCAGCACTTGGGAGGCAGAGGCAGGAGGATTGCTGTGACGTGAGTTCGACGCTGAGCTCAGGGCCAGCCTGAACTACAAAGTGAGACCCTGTCTCAAAAAACCTAAAAAAAATTCTGTATTCTAATTGAAAGTGCTACGATAATGTTGGCAGCTTGTGGGTAATGTGTTCGCTGTGTTGCTTGATGAATAATAACAACAATAACAGTAACAAAAATAATTGTCATTTCCTTAATGGCTGTATTTTTCTTTTATGACTTAACTTTTATGCATGGCAACTTCTTTTATCAAGTTACATAAAATATTATCTAAATATTTTAAGTGTTTTTCTTTAAGTTTTAGAATTTTGTATAATAATTTTTTTTTGCCATTTTTTTTTGTTTGTTTTTTTTTTAGGTTTTTTTGAGACAGGGTCTCGCTTTTTGTAGTTCAGGCTGGCCCTGAGCTCAGCCTCAAACTCACATCACAATCCTCCTGCCTCTGCCTCCCGAGTGCTGGGATTACAGGCGTGAGCCACCACGCCCGGCACTGTGGTATGTGGTACTGGTTGCTGCTGGGTGTGGGTCTCCACGCCCAGTATTGTTATGTGGTTACCGGGGAATTGAACCCAGACCCTTGCGCTTGCAAGACAGGCGCCGGAACCACTGAGCCAACTCCCCGGCCCTTTTTTTTGCCATTTTTGATGTGAGATTTTAGTAGTTTTTGGTACAGATAGACAAAACTCCTAGAAACAATTTTTAATTTTTTTCATACTTCTGTTTTTGAAATACAGTACATGTGGTTGAATATTTTCACATATCGTGGGATTCACTTGAGTCTACTCTGATATCTGGACTGTGTATTGTCTCTATTAAAGTATACGGTTTTTTGCTAGATTTTATAAACTCTTATTAGACAAAATTTTCTATAACTCACTCATTTTTTTCTTGTCAAAGTATTTTTCTATTTACTACCTACAATAGAGAACTGTTTTGTGAGTGAGACATATCTGTCACCTAAAACTTGTTAAAAATCAAACAAGTAGTACTGAATTTAGGGCACTGTTTCTGGGGATTCAGTCCATGGCTGGCTGACTCCAGCACAGAAACATCATGGTGGAAGGGGAAAGCAGAGCAAAGCTGCTTATTTCACCGGAACCAGGAAGTACAGCAAGGTAGCACCACTGGAAATGCTAATTCTTTTAATTATAGGAGTGCAGAGAGAGAAGAGGGAGAAGGGAAGTGAAAAGGATCAAGACATCATATGCGGATGTGCTAATTCTCCACTGAATATATGATGAGTGTATTTACTATATATCACATTCACATACCAATAAACATTTAAAAAATTGTATTATGTTTATGAATCTTAAAAGACATTTCTTATCAATTATTCTTTCAGACTTCTCAAGTTACAGTAAAGAAAAAATACAGAATTCATAGTGAAGGAGGTAGAGATGTGCCAAATCGAAGTACACTGATTTGATATATTGTCTTTTTCAGGCCACAGATAATAACACAAGAGTAAAAGGGCTCTCTATTCTGCCTATTACTACATGTATCCTTATCACTGGACACTAGAAATTGTTGCCTCAGTGGATGGGAACGAATACATTTGCTAAGGGAAGATTCTTCTTACCCTGAATTTACCTCCACCGTGTATCTTCTAGTGACTTTTTTAGAGTCTACTGCTCCCACTCTGGATCCATTTTCCTTTCATTTATTCATTAACTTATTGTTCTTTTCTAAAAAGTAGAAAGGAATTTTACCCTAGTCATTCCCTTGAATTACACTTCTTGGAAAAGGAGTGTTAAATAAGATACAGAAAGTTAAATATTGCATAGTTTCTCTTACATGAGAAATCAAAAATATAAATAAATCAAGATGTTTAGAGATGGGAAAAAACAGTAGAGCTAATGGAGAGGAGGGAGGAAGGTGGACCCAAATGATCAAATATGGTGTACATCTGTACGGACACATTAAATCAAGTGTAAATATTTTACAAGTGTTTCCTGTTCTAACAATTCTCCAAAATTATATACACTGTGGTTTCAAAAATATTTCAAGATATATGCTAATTTGTTTTATTTATACTGCTATGTCCTCTTAATTCATTAAAAATAATCATTTGTGCCATTATCTATTTATTTCTTTTTTGTAAGAGTCTTTTTTGTCTATGACTTAGACTTTAATATTCTGGCCATTCTTTTAAGAGTGTGGTATACAGTGTATTAATTGTTATTCTGCAATTAATTATTTATTAAATGTTGCTTTTTTCACAGAAGTAAGAAGTTTCTTAAAATTTTTCATTATTAATATCTACTTGTAATACTTTGAAATAAATTTATTTAAATAAAAGAAATCTATACCATTAAGAAGATTATCAGCTTTTAAAATTATCCTCGTATAACTATAGAAATTGATAAAACATGTATACTTTCTGCTAATCTGTCTTGTGATAATTTGGTTTTTAGACTCAATTGAAGGACTTATTTAAGAAATAGGAAGGGAACGAGTGATCTCCCTGGTCCTCCATGGTAGCATAGACTAATCTTTTGTTATTTAAAAATCAATATTTAATTACATTCACTCTTAGTAAATATATGTCATCTCTAACTAGATTAACAGCTCTTCAACAGACTTAACCTGATTGTTTTCCATGCTGAGGTTATAAAGTAATTGTCAGGCGTTTACTCTTGGAAGAGTCCTACAATATTTATGACATGTCAGTGATAATATTTTTCTACTCAATTGAAATAGGAACAGGAGATGGAGAAATGTACCAAAGGTCAAAGATAAGG
>PVIR01038722.1:0-14376 GCA_004026965.1 Petromus typicus | reverse complement strand
TCCTCCTGCCTCTGCCTCCCGAGTGCTGGGATTACAGGCGTGAGCCACCACGCCCGGCACTGTGGTATGTGGTACTGGTTGCTGCTGGGTGTGGGTCTCCACACCCAGTATTGTTATGTGGTTACCGGGGAATCGAACCCGGGTCCCTGCGCTTGCAAGACAGGCGCCGGAACCACTGAGCTAACTCCCCGGCCCTCTCACTTCCTTTTTTAGATTGATTCCTAGATATTTCATTTATTTGGATGAAATTGTAAAAGGAATTGTTTTCTCTATTTGTCTGTCAGTAAGTCTATTATTTGTGTATAGAAAGGCTATTGATTTTTGAGTGTTGACCTTGTATTCAGCTACTATACTCAATCTGCTGATTAAATCTAGCAAATCTTTTGGCTGAGTTTTTGGGATCTTCTATATAGAGTATTATGTTATCATCAATAAATAGAGACAGCTTAACTTCTTCCTTCCCTATCTGTATTCCTTTTATTTCTCTTTCTTCTCTAATTGCTGTGGCTAATGTTTCCAGAACTCTATTGAACAAAAGTAGTGATAGTCAATCCTTGTCTTGTTCCTGATTTTAGCATGAGAAGTTTTAATTTTTGACCGTTTAGTATGATGTTGGCTATTGGTTTTTCATTAATAGCTTTTATCAGGTTGAGATAAAGAACTTCTGTTCCAATTTTCTGGAGGATTTTAATCATGAATGGCTGTTGGATTTTGTTGAATGGTTTTCTGCATCTATTGAGATAATCACGTAGTCTTTTATAATTGATTTTATTGGTACATTTTATATGTACATTATGATCACAATCAACATTAAGAATTTGTACCAGTATATGGCACATCTTAATTCTCATTTTTCCCATTCCCCTGCCTTCCCTATCATCTCCTGACCCCTTATATACATAAGATTTGTTTTCTTTTAATAATCAAATTTTTTCTTTCCTTTCTTTACTTAACCCTCCTTGTCCCTTTTCCTTTTGAAAATTTTCTTCCTATTTCACAATATTTAGCATACATTTTGAACTCATTTACACCTTCAGTTTCTCATACCAGAGAAATGATATGGTATTTACACATCTGTGTCCTATTTATTTTTACTTATGAGGATGTCCTGAAGATCATGTGATTTTTGCCCTTGACTCTGTTAATAAAGTGTATAATATTTACCAATTTCAGTTTGTCACTGGGATGAATCCAACCTGGTCAAGGTGTATGATCTTCTCAATGATCCTCTATAATCTGTTTACCAGTATCTTACTGAAGATTTTTGAATCTATATTCATTAGAGAGATTGGCCTGTAGTTCTCTTTCTTGATTAGGTCTTTCTCCTCTTTTGGCATCAAAGTAATAGTTGCTTCAAGAAATGAATTTGGGGCCCGGGGATATAGCTCAGTGGTTCCGGCGCCTGTCTTGCAAGCGCAAGGACCGGGTTCGATCCCCGGTAACCACATAACAATACTGGGTGTGGAGACTCACGCCAGCAGCAATCAGTACCACGTACCACAGTGCCGGGCGTGGTGGTTCACGCCTGTCATCCCAGCACTCGGGAGGCAGAGGCAGGAGGATTGCTGTGATGTGAGTTTGAGGCTGAGCTCAGGGCCAGCCTGAACTACAAAGTGAGACCCTGTCTCAAAAAACCTAAAAAAAAAAAAAAAAAAAGCAATGAATTTGGGAGTCTTATGTCCTTTTCAGTTTTATTAAAGAGTTTGAAAAATGGTGACATTAGCTCCTCCCTCAATTTCTTATAGAAATCAGCAGTACGGCCATCAGGACCAGCACTTTTCTTTGTCAGTAGATTTTTAATTACATTTTTAATTGCACTGGTTGATATTAGCGTCTTTAGAATTTTTATGTCTTCTTCATTGAACTTTTGAAGTTTACATATGTCTAAGAATCTGCCCATTTCTTCTGTGTTTTGCCTCTTATTGCAATACAGCTTTTCAAATTAGGTTTTGACTGTCCTGTAGATTTCTTTTGTTCTAGATCTGTTGTGCTTCTTCCTTTTCATTCCTAATTGCTTGGATTTGGGTCTTTTCTCTCCTTGTTTTTGATAAGCTTATCTAAAGGTTTGTTAATTTTGTTTATTCTTTCAATGAACTATTCGATTCATTGCTTTTTTTGTTATTGTTCTCTTGGTCTCTATTGCATTAATTTTTGTTTCAATCCTTACGATTTTCTCCCTTGTATAAGCCTTGTGTTTGTCTTGCTTTTCTTTTTCTAGGAGCTTGAGATTGAGCATAAGGTTGTTTATTTGAACTTGCTCTATTTTCCTAGTATGACCATTCACTGTATGAATTTTCCTCATAGCACTACTTTTACTCCATCCCATAGATTCCTCTATGTTATACCTGCATTGTCATTTAATGGTAGAAACTGTTTAATTTCTTCTTTGATTTTATCTGTGACTCATTCATTGTTCAGGAGAGTTTTTATTCAATTTCCCTGTATTTATGAAGTTTTTAGAATTTCTTTTGCTGTTATCACAAATTTCGAGGCACTATTGTCTGACAGTATACAAGGAATAACTTCCTTTCCTTCGCATTTACTTAAGCATGTTCTGTGAACTAACATGTGGTCTATTTTGGAGAATGACCTGTGTGCAGCTGAGAAGAATTTGTATTCTGATTCTGTGGAGTGGAATGCTCTGTAGACATCTATAAAGTCCATTTGTTCAATAGTTGGCTCAGTTCTAGTATTTCATTGTTATTTTTGGTTTATTTGATCTGTCTATTTATGACAGTGAGTTGTTGAGATCCCCATGTAATGTATTAGTGCTTACTTGATTTTTCATATCCATTAATATTTGTTTTACATAGTTGGGTGTGTTAGCGTTTGGTGTTTATATGTATTTATGATTGTCATCTCTTCTTTTTGAATTGTTTCCTGTATGAGAATGTAGTGACCGTGTTCATCTTAATTAGTTCTGGTTTCAAATGGACTTCATCTACAAATAAGGCAGGCATTCCTGGGCTGGGGATTTAGCTCAATGGTTCCGGCACCTGCCTTGCAAGTGTAAGGTCCTGGGTTCAGTCCCTGGTAATCACATATCACAATGCGAGGCATGATGACTCACGCCCACCAGCAATCAGTACCACATACCACAGTGCTGGGTGTGGTGGCTCATGCCTGTAATCCCAGCACTCAAGAAGCAGAGGCAGGAGGACTGCAGTGAGTTCGAGGCTCGCCTGGGCTACATAGAGAGTTTAGAACCAGCCTGAACTACAAAACAAGAACCTGTCTCAAAAAAGAGATAGGCATTCCTGCTTTTCTGTGGTTTTCTGTCCCATGGAAAATTGTTTTCCATCATCTTACGTTCAGCCTATGGATTTCTTTTGGAATTTTTCTTCATACAGCACATTATTGGATCTTGCTTCATTATCCATCCTGCCAGTTTGTTTCTTAATTGGTGAATTGACATTAACATTGATGGTTATAACTAATACGTGTTGAGTTTTACTTGTCATGATATTTTCTTTCTTTCTATTTTTAAAAAAATTTTATTTTTATTATTTTATTTATTTATTTATATATTTTTTAATGACAGGGCCTCACTTTGTAGTTTGGGCTGGCCCTGAACTCTCTGTGTAGCCCAGGTAAGCCTTGAATTCACTAATCCTCCTGCTTCTGCCTCCCAAGTGGTGGGTTTACAGGAGTGAGCCACCATGACCAACATTGTGGTATGTGGTTATCAGTTCTGGGCTTACAGGTGTGAGTCACCATTTCCTACATTGGGTATGTGGTTTCCGGGGATTGAACTTGGAACCCTATGCTCGCCAGGCAGATGATGGAACCATAGAGTTAAATCCCTGGCCCCAAGTGTGCTGAAATTCTGATGGGCTTTCCTTTGTATGTAATATGTTTCTTTTCTCTAATGGCTTTCAATATTTCATTCTTTTGTTGGGTTTCTGGTATTTTGAGTATTACATGCCTGTGTGTGGATTTTTTTTTTTTTGATCATGGTTAGTTGGGTTCCTGAATGCCTTACTTACCTGTATGTCAAATTCTTTTGTTTTTTTGAGACAAAGTCTCGCTTTGCAGTTCAGGCTGGCCCTGAGCTCAGCCTCCAGCTCACATCACAGCAATCCTCCTGCCTCTGCCTCCCAAGTGCTGGGATTACAGACGTGAGCCACCACACCTGGCACTGTGGTATATGGTACTGATTGCTGCTGGGCATGAGTCTCCACGCCCAGTGTTGTATGTGGTTACCAGGAATCAAACCTGGGCCCTTGAGCTTGCAAGACAGGCGCCAGAACCACTGAGCTAACTCCCCAACCATGTCAAATTCTTTTCTCCTGTTTGGGAAGTTTTCTGCCATTACATCTGTGAATAGTGTTTTTTAAAATGTCATTTGCCCTGTCTCCTGTTTCTTCGTTGACTTTTGTTAGTCTGACGTTGTTCTTCTTTGAATCATCGAGCAGCTGCTGGATTGATTTCTCATGGTCCTTTATTATTTTAAAGAAATCTTTCCTGGTCATTAAGTGCAATCCTGTGTTTTATCTCTGAAATTCTGTGTTTGGATTTGCTCTACTGCATAAGCTTTCCATGGTGTTCTCCATCTCTTGAATTTCCACTTGAATCTATTTATTGGATTCCATTTGTTTTTTGTGCTGGGATTCCCTTCATGTTCCTGAGATCCTCTATTTTTTTTTATCTGTATCTTTCACTAAGATCATCATCTCTGTTGTTATCTGAGAGATTATTTCTGATTTCATTTTTTCCAGATCCTCTTTTGTTGTCAGTTCAGGGAGTCCAGGTGGCTGAGTTTCAGGTTGGTGCATCTCATCGGTCCCTAACTTTGTCTGTGGTAATCTGGAGTTCTGGGTTTAGTTCTTTTTTAGGTGTTTTCTCATTTCTATTTTTTGTTGTTGTTGAATTTTTGGTTTAATTCCTGGGATGATGCCCATAAAATACAAGTAACATTCTTGCTAATATTTTGAACCCTTAAGAAATGATTTCTTCCTGTGGTATCTTCCTGATATAATTGGCCCTTAGGACTCTGAGTGAGTTCCCTCCCAAGCACAGCACTTACTCACTGTGCACCAAACTGAGGTGCAATCTCTGGGACTCCTCTTCACGCGATGGTCTCTGAGAAGTCTGTTCCCAACCCCTGTGCCAAAATCAGGGCATAGTCCCAGGTTGTAGGCTTATGCCCAAGTCCCAGCTCAATTGCAGCACTTATTCACTGGGCCTCAAACCTAGATGCTGTCTCTGGGCCTCCTCCTCACATGATGATCCCGAGAGAAGTCTGGGCCCAAGTGCTGTGTAGAGGTCAGGGCAGATTTGTGGGCCACGGGCCTCTGCCTAAGTGCCAATGCAGTGGGTACTCACTGTGCTGAGTTCCAGAATGTATGACAGATATTGTAAAATAGAAAATATTCAAAGGGAAAGGGGGAATAGGGGTAAGTAACTAGGGGAAAGAAAAAAATGTGATGAAAAAAGGAAACAAAGCATATGTCTTTAGGGAGTGGGAATTTGTAGGGTGGGCAGGGAAAAAATGAAAATTAAGTCATGTCATATACTGGTACAAATTCTCAATGTTGAGTGTGATCATAATGTGTATAACAGGTACTAATAAATAACTCATTATAAAGAAACCCTGTTTGCAGCCTCTGGGCTCTTCCTTACAGGATCTGCAGTGTTAATCTCACTAGAAGCCTTGCAGCTTTACAGGTCAGTACTTAGATCTCCATGGAAGCCATTGTTGTGGAAGTTGTACTAGCCTGCAGCACTACCCCACATGCTCCTGCGAGCTATATAGGCTTTAGTCCAGCTGAGTACATTATAACCATTTAGGGGGAGAAAATGCCTACTCCACATTACAACCCACTCTGACTTTGGTCATGGTGGTCTGCCACAATCTACTGTTTCTTTATTCATGCGTAGTATTCTGTTTTTGACTTACTAATAGCCTCCTCCTTTTGACATGACTCCCGTAGTTTGATAGGTTTTTTTAAAAAAAATCTTTTTATGACAAGATATCCAGGCTCATCTTGTATATTTCCTTTTTTTAGAGCTGGAATCAGGCATTCCTCAAAATAGTCATGTTTCCTTTTAGTGGCAATTGTTACCAAGAAACTACAATCTGGATATTACAAATGACCACTGTCATTACATTTTACATTGTTTCTAGATCTTTGTAGTGGAGAGAGCCTCAAAATATATGTTTTTGAAGGGAGAAAAAAAATAAGTTTATGCTTTGTTATAGTTTACACCTGAAATGTGCTCCGGAAGTTGCATATGTTCCGATGTGAAGCTTTGGGAAGGTGATTGGATCGTAGAGCACCACACACATCAGTAGATGAATCTGTTGAGTTGATAGCTGACCCTGCTGTTAGGAGTGAGGTGCTGGCCTGGTAGGGCAACGATTGTCTGTCTTTATGTTTTTTCTTGGATTCTCTTTCTCTTTCTGTTTTCTGGCTCCCGTGGATTGAACAGCTTTCTTCCACAGTTCTCCATCATGTTGTTTATGCCTTGGAGCTGGCCAACCATGGGATGAACTTGCTGAAACTGAGCAACATAAATTTCTCCTTTATGTTGAAGGTGTTAGATGCTTTGTTTCAGTGATGCAAAGCCAAATAATACATACTTAACATTTCCAATTTTTTATTTAAGACTACATTTAGCTTCTTTGACTTTATATTTGTATTTCTTTTCTCTACCACTAACAATCTTAGTGACTAACAAATATTAATATAATGAATCATTTCTTATATCCTAAATGTATGATCGTTTCAGAATATAGTAATATTAGTATTATTACCAATAGTATGATTTCTAAAATTATTTTTCATGCTGCAAGTTAAACTTAGGGCCTCGTATATGCTAAGTACTTGCTCCATTACTGAGCTATCTCCTAGCCCCAGAATTTTTTGTAATTATTTTAATCTTACATGATGTACAATCAAAATATTGATCTAATGTTATTGAAAGTTTTTAAAAGGAGGCTATTTTGAGAGGCCCAGTGGAGCCCAGGAGTTCGAGGCTGGCCTGGGCATCAGACATAATGCGATACCCTGTCAAAAAACAAGAGCAACAACAACAAAAATCCCCAAAAACAAAAACTCAAAATTACTTGAAAGAATTCCTTTTTGTAAGTAAACCCCCAACTTCATACATATTAGATCCATTTGTTTCAGTTACCTCTCAATTTTTACTGATTTATATTTTTCATTTTGGTTGATATTTGTTTTATATTTATGTAAAACATGTACATGATTCCAAAGAAATGTCGATAGAAAGTATATTTAAATAAGTTCTGCTTATCTGTCTGCTTCCTCTACTTTGTTCCCTCTTTCTTTTTGTAGATAACTATTATATTTTATTATTTATTGTTTTGGTTTTTAAATATAAGCAAGTATATACTCCTATTTTCCCCACTCTTATTTTCTTAGACAAATAGTCACATTCCATATATATTTCCCTCCGTTTAACCTTTTAATGTAATGTTCTAGTGATCACTCTAGAGTAATATATAGAGATAGTTTTGAGTTTTAAGTGGCTATGTAGTGTTCTATTGATGTAGGTGCCTTACATGTTCAATTGGAGACTCCCTTAGTGGACATTTGGGTGCTACAGTGAATTGCTTTGTGTATATGTCTTTGCTAATTTTAAAGCTATTGCTTATAACCATTTATGTTTTTATTTTCATCATTGCCCCTCTATATATCTTGATCATATGCTTGTTTCACCAATTAGTTTTCTAGGGCTATCATAACAAAATATCACAGACTGAGTAACTTAAACAGCAGAAATATTTTTTTCCCATAGTTCTGGGAACTAGAAGTTCAAGATTAAGGTGTTGGCAGGTTTGGCTTCTTCTGGGTATGCTCCCCTTGGCTTACAGATTTCCTCTGTATGTGATCATTCTTTGTCCCTTATTGTATCCAAATTTTTTCTTTTTATATGGATAACAGTAAGAATTGATTAGGGTCTACTTTAAAGGCTTTCCTTTAATTATCTTGGCCTTATCTTCAAATAGAGTGATATTCCCGGGCACTTGAAGTTAAGGCTTCAACATAGAATTTTGGGGAAATGTTATTCTGTCCATAAAAAAACAGTTTTTGGCTTAGTGTGGCAATTGAGTGGCAGAATGTGTGGACAGCATGCGTAAGTAGTAAGAATATATGGATTTTACCAAGTTTAGTCTCAAGTTCCAAAACAAGCAAGCAAGAAAACAAGACAACCCCCTCAAACAATAATTCTTATTTTGCTACCTTTATACATAATTTATGTATTTGCTATTATAAGTGGGTATTTACCCCATATTATATTATCTCCACACCCCTTCTCAATTGTTGTTATTTCTACTATTTTTAATTCATCTGATGGCTAACTTTAAAGACTTTAAATAATATGTTTAAACCTTTATTTCTTTTATTTTATCAATTTTGGAGATTATATCCTTAATTCTCACTTTGTGAAGATATAAATATTAATACTTTTACATGTCTTTCTACCTCTCTTCTTTAACATTTCAACTTTTTTTCACCTCTTACTTCCACTTTCAACTTTGATTGTCCTAAAGAAGAAAAACTAAAAGAAGCATGTTATTGACTATGACTATTTAACTCTGAGCATAGTAAATGTTCCTTTTTGTGTTTCTGCTTGCTAGCTCTCTTTATCCTATTTCTTGAGATATTCTATTTGTTGGAAGTCATATCTTTTTGTGGTATTCGTTTCCCACATTTGTTTGGTAATGCTTGCTCATATTAGATTTGAAATCTCATGATATTTTCTTTCTTTTTTTGTTTTTGCTTTTTGCAGTTAATTTTATTGGTACATTTTAAATATATATAATAATCATATTTATCATAGGAAGTTTGTACCCTGCATATGATATATATTGAGTCTTTTTTCCCCATTCCCCTCCTTTTCTTACAATTTGTCTTCTCCTCTTTATTTACAAAAGCTTTGATTCCACATTTTACTTTTTTCTTTACTTTGCCTTCCTTTTCCTCTACCCTCTCTGCGAATCCCCCTCCCATTTGAATATTTTCTTTGTATTATACAATATGTATTATATATTTTGGTCTTTACAGACTCCATTTATCACATCAGAGAAATCATATGACATTTAAACATGGGTGTCCAATTTATTTCTCTGCAGTATATGATCTCAAGGTCCATCCATTTATCTAGAAATGTTTCCAATTTATCTTTATGGCACAGTAGAACTCCATTGTATAAAAAAACCCACATTGGGGGCTGGGGATTTAGCTCAATGGTTTTGGCCCCTGCCTTGTAAGCTCAAGGGCCTGGGTAACCACATAAAACAATCTGGGCATGGTGAATCGCACCCACCAGGAGTCAGAACCACATAGCACAGTGCTGGGCGTGGTAGCTCATGCCTGTAATCCCAGCACTCAGGAGGCGGAGGCAGGAGGATTGCTGAGTTCGAGGCTGAGTTCAGGACTAGGCTGAACTACAAAGCAAGATCCTGTCTCAAAAAACTAAAAAACAAAAACACCCTACATTGTCTTTAAGCATTCATAGATTGGTGGGCATTTAGGCTGTTTCCATAGATATCTTAGGCACCTCTCCATTTCTTCTGTGTTTTCCATCTTATTTGAATATAGGTTCTCAAAGTAGTATTGATGATCTTCTGATTTTCTTTTGGATCTGTTGTGATTGCATCCTTTTCATTATTAATTGCATGAATTTAAGACTTTTTCCTTTTTTACCTAGGGTTGACTAGAAGTTTGTGAATTTTATTTAATCTTTAAATGATCCAATCCATTGACTATTTGTGTTGTTTTCTTAGTCTTTGTTGCATTAATTTATTTTCTGGTCTTTATAATTTCCTTCCTTGTATGAGCTCTGGGTTTGATTGATTCTTGTGTTTTCTAGAAATTTGTCATTCAACATTAAGGTGTTTATTTGAGTTCACTCTGTTTTCCCCATGTGAGAATTAACCGCTGTAAAGTTCCCTTGTAGGACTACTTTCATTGTATTCCACAAATTCCAGAATGTTGTATTGACATTATATTTTTATTGTAAAATCTTTCTAAGTTCTTCTTTAATTTCATCTATGACCCATTGGTTGTTCACAAGGGTACTATTTAATTTTTATATGGTTATGTGATTTTTGTGGCTTCTTTTGGCAATCGTTTTCAGTTTTATTGCACTATAGTATGATCATATGCATGGGGCAGTTTCAGTTCCTTTGCTTCTATCTAAGCATGTTTTCAGAGCTTGTATGCAATCTATTTTGGAGAACATCCTATGCATCTTTGAGAAGAATGTATATTCTAATATTGCAGGGTTTAATACTTTGTAGACATTTACTAAGTCCATTTATTCACAGGTTTGGTTTGGTTCTGTTTCTTTGTCAATTCTTTTTGGGAAGTTGATCTGTCTGTGACAGTGGGGCATTGAGGTCCCCCACTATAATTGTTTTAGTGCTATTTTGATTTTCCATATCAGTTAGTATTTGTTTGATATGGTTGGATGTGGAGCATGTATTTGGTTATCTCTTCCTGTTGAAATTTTCACTTTACATGCATGAAATGATCTGCTTTGTCTCTCTTGATCTATCTTGGCTTGAAGTTCATATTGTCTGGAAGTCAAAAAGCTACTCGTGGTTTTCTCTGTTTTTGTCATATTTTTTGCCTTCCATCTATGTTATTTTTTGAGGGGGGGGGTTAAATGTGTTTCTATTATGTAGCATGTTCTTGGATAATGTTTCTTGATCCATTCTACCAGTCTGTTTCTTTTGATTGGTGAATTGAGACCATTTACATTGGTGATTATAACTCATATGTATTGATTTATCCTTGTCACATTATCTTCCTATTATTGATTTCATCTTTCTGTTACGATTAATTGTTTGCTTTTCCTAATTGATTCTTTCTGTTGGTGTTCACAGAGTTGTAGTCTTCCTTATTTTGGAGTGCTGATTTTGTTGTCATGAATTTCTTCACGTGTTCTTTGTCATGGTAGTGTCTTATTTCTCCATCGATTTTGCAGGATAGTATGTGGGGTACAACAATCTGGGTTGGAGTTTGTTTTCTTTTAGGACCTGAAATACTTTACTACAAGCCCTCTTTGCTTTAGGGGTTTGTGTTGAGAAGTCTGCTCTGATTCTGATGGGCTTTCTTTTATAGGTGATTTATTTCTTTTCTCTATCAACTATTAATGTTCATTTCTTGTGCTGATTTTCTGGAATCTTGACTGTTATATACCTTGGTGTAGATTTATTTTGCTCAGAGCTAATTGGAGTTGTACATGCCTCACTTATCTGTATGTCAGTTCTTTTTTCCTGCCTGGAATATTTTCTGTCACTAGTTCTGTGAACAGATGTTTTATGTTGTTTGCGCTATCTCCTGCTTTTTTGTTGACTCCAATCAATTTTATGTTGTTCTTCTTAGCATCACATTGCTGCTGTTGGATTTGTTTTTTATGGTCCCTTACTATTTTAAGAAATCTTTTTTTGGTCATCTCTAACTACAGGCTTGTGTTTTAGATAAAATATTCTGTCCTCACGTTGGTTCATTCTGTTACATATAATGGAATTTTTATTCTCCATATATATGTTTGAATCTGTTTCATGGACTCAGTTTATTATGTTAGTCATTTATGGTTTCTATCATTTTCCTAACATCTGTTTTTTAAAAATTCTGTGTCTACTTTAGCTTCACTGAACAAGTCCTTCATCATGATCATCATTTCTCTTTTTTTAACCTGAGTAATTATTTCTGACTTTCTCTATATCATCATTCATCTGTTTAGTTACTTTCACTGCTCTGTTTCATAAATTTCATGTGGGTGGCTTCTGATTTCTTCAACTTTGTTGTCTCTTGGACTTCCCTTGGGTGGGCTGGAGGTCTGAGGTTGCATTTTGCTTCTGCATCGTGTCATTTTCTATTTTTAAAAATTCATTTTCTGTATTGATGCTTGTAAAGTGCCTATGATACATAGCTTTTTCACTAGTACTGAGGCCTCCTTAGGAAATGACTACTTTTCAGAAATTTCTTCTAGGTGTAGCTGACTGATGAGTCTGTCCTAAGAGCCTATCTTCCAATTTATTAGGGATGCAGAGTTTCTATCTAATTGACCACTTACTCCTTTGGTACTGGAGAAAGATAATGAGTATGACCTCACACAATCACAGTGTTGTTATACAAAGGAAGACAACTGATTACAACTGATTACATCCTGGCTAAAGTAGTACAATTAGCAATAATAATAGTGTCAAGCACAGTCTAGAAAGGTAATTTGGTAACCATAGGAGCAAGATTTACAGTTATATAACAGAATCCAACATAAACCAGGAACTTGCATGCAGTGAGTTTGCCCTTAGTACAGTGATTTTACCTTGGAACATGGGAGAATTTAAGAGGAATAAGGGAAAATATAGAGAAATGAGTGAACAGAAATATAGTAGAAGTGTAGCTCAAGGGCAAAGGTTGATCACCCACACTTTGGGAAACTAGTGAAGTAGGCAGCAGAGGAAAAACGAAGGAGAAAGGAAAAGAATATCAAAGCAAACCAGAAAAACTAAAGACAGTGTTCCCCTGTGATTAAAAAAAAATCAAATAAAAAGACTCAGCACAGTGACATATGTGCACCCATGTTTATAGCAGCCCAATTTGTGATTGCTACATCTTGGAAACAACCAAAATGTCCATCAACTGGAGACTAGATAAAAAAGCTGTGGTTCTTCTACAGAATGGAGTATTACTCTGCCATAAAAATTGATGTTTGAATCATTTATACTTAAATGGACATATACTTAAATGGACTTGAGGATATCCTCATGAATGAAATAAATAGGGCACAGATAGGTACATATTGCATCTTTTCTCTGGTATGAGAAAATCAAGATGTAAATGATTCCTACAATTGTATGTTATATATTGTGAAATAGAAAATGCTCAGTGTAAAATAGGATGAAAGGGGAAAATGTTGAGATTGTAACAAAAAAGTAAGGAAACAAATTTTCTGTATATGGGGGGGCAGTAGGATGGGTAGGGCTGTGGGAGAAAATGAGAATTAAGTTGTGTCTTATACTGGTACAAATCCCCATTATGGAGTACAATCATGATGCGTTTATGTAATGTACCAATAAAGATTAAAAAATTTAAAAAAATTAAATAGACACTTGAGGAAAGAGAAGAAAAGACAAGTGAAACAAGAGACAAACAACAAAGATAAAATTTAAACCAGACCAACAAAAATCAGACAGAACAGGAAAACAATTTTCCAGTTTTATGCTAATGCCTAAGTCAGAGCCAGATCTGTCCCGTGTAGCCCTGCTAAGTCTGTAGTAGGATTAGTGTAGGGTTTGGGGCTGAGCTTTGCCACCAGATGTGAGAGCTAAACTCTGGATGCTCCTTGGTAGTCTGCCTATGTCTCCTTACCCTGTGTATCTCCAAGTCACCTGCCTAGTTGGTGTGGACCTTTGCAACTACTGTAGGGATAGCCCTACAGTAGTAGGGCTCCTGGAACTGCTTCATGCATCTCTGTCCTTTCTGTCTTTATACTCTCTCACACCATTGGGAGTGGGGTGGGGGAGTATTGGGCTCCAAGTCACTACTTGTGCCACTGCCCTTGTCACTCACTTTGCTGTCTCTAGATGTTTGATGTAGCCATTATGGTGCATGATATTCAGTGCTTTGCTCCCCTGGTGTGTTTCTCCCTGGAGAGGTCTGGGCTTGCTCACTTCTCATGTGTCTCTGCAGGTTCCATGCTCCACTGTCATGAGTGAGCTGAGCATGTGAGTCCAATATTGGTGATCTCGAACTTAGTTAGAGGTTGTTTCTTTATCTTTTCATAGTTTGAAGGAAAAAAAAAAAAAAACAACTGTTAGGCCATGGTGGGGAGGAAGCAACTTCCTTATCGTTGACTCGGTGTGTGCCCTCCTTGATGTCTTCTGTGAAGACTATGCCACACTATTATAACGTGAGTGCAATGACTGATGTTCAAGTAGATAGGATGATTTACATTCACTTGTTTTGACATCTGCCCAGAACTCTATTTTTTAGCTCCTTTCATTGTAATCACTATTCCTTTCTGGAGAGGAGGGAGAAAAATATGTTTTTGGCCTGATGGAAGCCAACTGTCTGTTTCTGTTTTTTTTTTTTTTTTTTTTTTTTTTTTTTGAGACAGGGTCTTGCTTTTTAGTTTTGTAGTTCAGGCTGGTCCTGAACTCAGCCTCAAAATCAGCAATCCTCTTGCCTCTGCCTCCCGAGTGCTGGGATTATAGGTGTGAGCCACCACGCCCTGCACTGTGGTATGTGGTTCTGATTGCTGGGGGACGTGAGTCTCCACACCTGGCATTATTGTATGTTGTTAGCAGGATTGAACCCCAGACCTTGTATTTGCAAGGCAGGCACCAGAACCACTGAGCTAAATGCTTAGTCCCTCTTTGTTTGTTTTTTG
>PVIR01038721.1:0-14387 GCA_004026965.1 Petromus typicus | reverse complement strand
GAATAAAGCCATGAGGTGAGTTGGGTTTAATATGGGGGCTTCCAATAAGATTCAAAAGAAATGGGCAAACCATGAAATTATAACAAGTACAGTTGTTTAAGCAATCTTGATCAAATGGGGTCCAATGAGAAATTAAGTCATATAGGGTCCTCCCCCCATCAGGAGGCTCTTCCAGGTGGGCTAGGAATTTTCCTTTGTCCCAGGAAATTTACAATTACTACATTCCTGGGAAGGGAGGAGGTGAGTCTAGAGCTTGACTCCCCACTGTCTTAGCTATTCAGGAGAATGAGGCCTTAGTGGTCACTGTTTTCTAGGATTTCCTGTAACAGTCTCCTTTCTTGTGAGTTTCCTCCAAGGACCTTCCCTGTCTGTCTGCCTGTCATATTTCTAACTAAGTTTTCTACCTATAATAGTACCAAATAAAGGTGCTGCAAGCTTGGGTTTTGGGCCTTTCTGCTCCCTCCTCTGTGGCTGCAGTATAGGGCCACTGGCTGCTGCTGCTCAAAGTAGCAAGAGTTGAGCCCAGGCTCAGCCTTTTTCCTCAAGGTTCTGACTTTGTTGTTTATTGGCTGTCAATCGTTATGCTGTGAGACTCAGGGGATTGGAGTTGCCATGAAGACTGTGGCTGTGTTCTCTTCCCCTGACTCCCACAGTATTTGCAACATTTTTAGCAAAATATACAGTTTTTCTCACCATGCCTATAAATTTTCCCACTTTCCTGATACCAACTGGTGGTAAACACCAATTCAATTCAATTCATATAAAAAAATGGAATTAGAGCATGAACCACCTGTGTTTACTTACTTTTCTCATGGCTGAGACAAAAATTATATAACATCTAAAGTTAAAGGAGAAGAGGTTTATTTCACTCATAGTTTGTAGACACTTCCATCCATGCTTGTCTGACTCAAAGGTATGGTGGTGTGACAAAGGGGTGTAAAGGAGGAAAAACAGTCCATGGCAAAGGAGGGGAACCAGAATGAAACAAGCAGCAGGAAATGACAGCAGCAACCTGCCTCTCTTTTTTATCTTTCCAGGCTACCTGACTTTTTGGTTCTACCATCCATACCCAGGGGGAGCCTTTCTTAACCCCAGAATCACAGGCTTAACCCCAGCATTATGTTACCTAGATACAGTTACCATAAAAAAGCCCTACTTTCCAGATGGGGAACATCTAGATACAAACAAAAACAACATGGTAAAAGCTCAATTTCACAAAGTATGTTTGTGTGTGTGCATGCACAGATGCACATATATATTTTCATTGGTTCTCAGAACAACTTTAACTTTTAAAATAAGTAATGTGAAAGGTCACAGGAATATACTAGTTTTATTATCAATTATCCAGCATAATTGATAATACATAGATTATGTCACTATAAATTAGCTCTATATTCAAAAAGTGGATTGGTTGTGGTCATTTCAAAACAACAGAACAGCTTACAACCACAAGTCATAATTTAGAATACAGAAAGAATTTAAGAACACAATATCTGAAGACAAGTGAGTCACAAATAACAAATGTGGGAACATCCTCATTATATCTCTGGGGTCTTATCTTAGAGACATTATATTTTATTTTAAGAGAGTGTTTCAGACAAATGGATGGCATGAACAGTTGCTGATCCATCACCTTATTTTGATGGATATTTATACAGTAGGAAAGCAGTAATTGGTCAATACTTTTCAAATATACGTATATCTCTTAAAAATATAGTATTTGAGGCAAAGATTAGAGATTCTTGTTCTAAAAGGCATAATAAAATCAGGTCTGTTTTTTTCTCATATAATAAGAAGTTGAGGAAGACAACTGATACTGAATTTGGCAAACCTATTCTCAATATCAAAGGTGTCATTTTTCCCTCTGGGGATTATAATGTGGTTTCTGTGTTCCAACCCCTTGCTATTACAATCAAAAATCAGGAAAGAAAAATACCAATTACTTTCACTTTTAATTTTCTGAAAAAGAAAAACTTCATATTCACTTTGAATGTTTGTTATCTTGTGTATTTTTGACAAAAAAGGTTATATGAATTATTACAGTAAGGTTGAGAAGATAAATAATATGAGAATAGTAATGTCACTTTTACTGTCTCTGGATACCTGTGAGCCCATAAAAAGGAGATGCAAATTATTAGACACCTGCCTGATATATGTTGAGTTGGGTGTCTGCTTATACTAACATGTATTTCAAAGAAGAATAAAATGACAAATAGAATTGATACACCATCACTTCTGTCATACTCTATTTATTAGAAACAAGTTACCACATGCAGCTCACACTCAAGGAGCGGAAACTAGACTGACATAGGAACTCTTGAAGGCAAGATTATTTGAGGGCCCTTCAGAGGTTACTTCACAGGACGAAAAGTGATTTCCTTTGAAAAATAATGTCTTGACAGTGTCACCTAACTGAATCTCAACAACACACCACACTGTGTTACCTTTTTAGCAAGTCAACTTCAAAACAGTACCCATAACATTCTGGAGATCTTTTTTTAATGAATAATCTTCATATTGTGCTTATTGAATTTTCTTTTACACACATTTTTGTTTTTATTCTGCATTTTAAAAATATTTAATGCCTGGGGCCGGGGAGTTAGCTCAGTGGTTCCGGCGCCTGTCTTGCAAGCGCAAGGGCTTGGGTTCGATTTCCCGGTAACCACATAACCCACACCCAGCAGCAACCAGCACCACATACCACAGTGCCGGGCGTGGTGGCTCACGCCTGTCATCCCAGCACTCGGGAGGCAGAGGCAGGAGGATTGCTGTGATGTGAGTTGGAGGCTGAGCTCAGGGCCAGCCTGAACCACAAAAAGCGAGACCCTGTCTCAAAAAACCTAAAAAAAAATAAATAAATAAATATATATATATATATTTAATGCCTTTTTGTGTCACTGTGTGCTTTGATTTTTTTCAAATTCATTTGAATTTATATTTTTAAATAAGTAAAAATGATGGAACTTTTAATGTCACAATCTCCAATAAAATATGATTTTATCTATCTATTTTATTGCCCCAGTCCCAAATCAAAATGTGAATTAAGTCATTAATTATTTTCAGAAATTATTACTTTTTATTGAGGTTTGGACATTTTCTTTCTCTATATTTTCAACTGTTGTAATAATGTAATATATGGAGATCTGACATTTACATGGACTTCACCAAATTAAATTATAATATTCCACAAAAATATCATATACAAACATTTCAAGGAAAAATTTACTAAACAAAACTAATTCTGTCACTTATACCTAGATTGTACAGAAAATTGTTTATTTCCTTCTGGTAACTGATTACCACTTACATTTATAGATATTTAAATACCTGCTTAATTTTCATTCCCCCACTAGAGGATAGTTCCATGAAAATAATAATTATATTTCATATTCTTTTCAGTGATATCTTCAATAAATCTTACAAAACCTGATTCTGAGAAGATTTTCATAAACATGTTTGAAAGAATAAATTCATTACTTTTGAATCTGAAAATTAAGCTACTATCTAACCACAGTTGAAATAATACTAGTTTCAATGTATTTGACCAATTTTCACATTAGATGTCTGAGGATCAATGCTTCTTTATAGCTTAAAAGGCTTCACTTTGTTTGGAATGGAAATGGATCTCAAACTGTAGGCATAAAATTATTCCCATTATACTACTTTATGCAAAAAAGAAAAGAAAATAAATTTTTAGGCCACTTGAATTACTATGATAGTGTATTATTTTTCTTTTTCATGTTCTTTTTAGATCTAACTTAAAACGTTTTTCAGGTTAGTTTTGTTCATTTTCTTTTATTCTCTTCATTCAAAGGGGAACAATTACTCACTTTTTTTTACAAATCAGGTACACTATTACCATCATTTTGAAGATAGTCTAATCATACTATATATAAAGTTGTTAACATTGCTCTGTTGAATATGTTTAAGTATATATCCAAACAATTATTATTTTGTCAAATAATTATTTTGTGTAGCTTACATACTCTTAAAATATATGCCTTGAGGGGCTGTGGATTTATCTCAGTTGTTCTGGCACCTGCCTTCCAAGTGCAAGGACCTGGGTTCAGTCCCAGTAACCACATACAACAATACCAGTCTCAGAGACTCACGCCCACCAAAAATCAAAACAACATACCACAGTGCTGGGTGTTGTGGCTTACCCTTGTAATCCAAGCACTTGGGAGGCAGAGACAGTAGGATTACTATGAGTTCAAGGCTGAGGTCAGGGCCATCCTGAATTACAAAATTGAGACCTTATCTAATAAATGAATAAAAATAAATAAATAAATAAATAAAATTAAGTAAAATAAATACATGCCTTGAAACAAATTGACTGAATTTTTAAAATATGATTTTATTTTCAATATGTATTTGATTTTTTTAGCCATTGTTATTTATATATCCCTCAAAGATTCATGTCCAATGAGGTGGGGCTTTGGGGAGGCAATGGGATTGTGAATACTAAATTAAGAATGTGGTGGTGTCTGTCCGTAGGGAGAAGCACAATCCTAGAGGTGACTGGTAGCAACCAATAGGTTTACGGCCTGAACGGAATATAAAGAGAAAGGAAGGAACTGCTTGCAGTTTGCTACATCAGGGACTGTTTCTCCTCTTCCATAACCCTCTGTCACGTTGTCTTGCCTTGAACCCAGCTAACCATGGACTGAAACCTCTAAAACTGTGAGTTAAAATAAGTCTTTCCTCCTTTAACTTTGGTTATTGAGTATTTGTTTCCACAATAAGAAAATAATTAAGACCTCCACAATGTTATTTAAAATTTTATTCTTTCTTTACTTATTTAGTACTCACCCTCATTATTTCATAAAATTGTAAATACTAGATGTTTACTGAATTTCTTCATGTTAATGACTCAGAGAAATGATTAGGGTGTATATACAACTACAGTGAAATTCTAAGTTTTCTAGAAGAACTACATGTATAAACTTTGATGTAAATTTTGGAAAACAAATAGCATGGTGGAGGTATGAAAATGTTATAATGCTCACGGAAGAGGAACGTACCATCCTTCATCTGGAACAAAACTGATGAGATACACGAAAACTGGAGAAATCTGGGATAAAATTTAGAGGGAAGTGGTTAGCACATGATGAAGTTTGTTACTTCTGAAGTAGAAAAAATGCTTATACAATATTTAACATTAGTAGGAAATATCATAAAAATCAATGGAAATTATAAAGGAATTCATCAGTGTAAAACATGACTTGTGAAGCTTTTTATTTTGCACAAAGGTGTAGACTTCATGTAGTCATGATGTATATGGACTATTTCCATCCATTCCAGATACATCAATCATTCCAAATATATTTCCCAATTTCCAACATTCCTATCAACTAAACTGTTAAATTGTGAACTGAAGTTCTAAAACTTCACCTGAATATATTTTCAGACATTTTGTAATCCTAATGTCCACCTCATCTAAATCAGATAAGGGTGAAGTTTTGCTATGATTCCATGTAAGCTATCTGCTCCCACAAAGCAATAATGAGGTCATGATGAAATAATAGTTGTGAACATGTCCATACAAAATGTCAGGAAACAACAGAAGAATGGAGTCACCAGCTCTAAACAATAGCAAAATCCAAGTGGTCAATTTCTATTTGGTTTGCAAGCGTGAGAGAGAACACCCCTAGCTCTCAATCCCACCTCTTGCATCCAAATGTCCATATCCCGAGAATCGGGGCCTAAGACTATAACAAGTGAGTTTTTCTTTTATTTTTCTGGAAGGATATCATGAGTTGAACCAATAGTTTTACCAACCAATCCCCTGGCTGTTATAATTTTGGTACTGGCAATGTTCTTTCCTTTTTTTTCTTTAATTTCTCCTTTTAAACAATTCTGGTAATATTTTTTCTGATATCCTGGAGATTGTTATGACACTGTCATGTATAACCTGGGTTAAATGTGAGGTTTACAACCATTTTCCTAAAGTACTTCACTACTCCTTTTAGCTTCTGTTGAGAAATTTAGAGAGTTGGGTATATTGCTGGCCTCACTTCTTCAGTTTTCTGTGTGACTAAAAATACTGTGATGTTTTGTCTTTCCTAGACATAACTACAGTCCAGCTCTGCCCATGGTTTTACATCCAGAACACACTTTCCTAAGAGTAATTATAAAATGTTATTATCATTTGCAGTTTGGATCACCTGAAACTATCCCAAATAATAAAATCCCAATTCATTTTAAGTGATAGGCCTTCTTTAATATCTTATTTTAGATTAAATATCAAGTAAAAATTAGGAGAATGTCCTTAGTACTTCATTTGGCCTCTACTAACTATTCAATTTAAATATTTGTAACTAAAGGAAAAGTACAGACAGTTTATTATAAAAGTCTCCTTTCTCCCATTTATAATATGCTTCTTTCTTTCTTTTTTTTTTCAACAGTGCCTTTAGAATCCATTTTTCCACAATCTGTGGATAACAGTTGAACAGCGTAGTTTTTCTTTACTAGGTATCTACATTCTTGTGGACTTATATCATCAAAGAATTTTAGCAACCATATTTCTGCCAATAGTGCCTTCAAAGCAATCTATGCTTTTCCTATCCTACATTTCAAAATTCTACTCAATTCTATCCAGTGTAAAATCTCAAAACCAGTTCTACATTTTTGGATATTCTACACATTTAGATATTAGCAACATTGTATTTCCATGTTCTAAAATTGCATTAGCTTCTTTTTATTAATAAATTGATTTTATTGGTACATTTTATATACACATCATGATCACAACTAACCTTGAAAATTTGTACCAGAACATGACAGGACTTAATTCTCATTTTTTCCATTCTCATGCCCATCCTACAACCCCCTATCCCAAATATAGAAAAGCCTTGTTCTTAGATTCTTATTGCCACTGTAGCAAAGTTTCATATACTTAGCTCTTTTAAACAATATTAACTTTCTCTCTGACAATTCCAAGTTCACACAATCTAAGATGATAGCACTGGCAGGTTTGCTACTTCTGGAATTTTGGAAAAGAATCTGTTTCCTTCCACCTCAAGACATCTGCATTTCTAGGTTCATGTCTTCTACCTTAATATTCAAAGAACATCATTTCAACCTCTTTTTCCATCAATATATATATATACTTATATATATATATATACTTATATATATGTATATATACACACACACATATATACATATATATATACACACACACATATATACATATACATATATACACATATACATATATATATATATATATATATATATATATATATATATATATATATATATATATTTAATTTTTTTTTAGACAGGGTCTCACTTTGTGGTTCAGGCTGGCCCTGAGCTCAGCCTCCAACTCACATCACAGCAATCCTCCTGCCTCTGCCTCCCGAGTGCTGGGATGACAGGCGTGAGCCACCACGCCCGGCACTGTGGTATGTGGTACTGGTTGCTGCTGGGAGTGAGTCTCCACACCCACTATGGTATGTGGTTACTGGGGATCGAACCTGGGTCCTTGCACTTGCAAGACAGGCACCAGACCCACTGAGCTAATTCCCCTGCCCCCATCACCATATATTTTTATGTTGTAAAATTTCACTCTATTTTAAGGATGTAGGTGAAAAATATTAATTTCACTTAATAATACAGACTAAATATTGACATCTCAAAATTCTTATCTTTTTTTCACCTAAGATTTGCAGATTCTAGCAATAAACTCATGGACATTCACATAGGGAGAAAGATGAAGCTATTGTATTCAGCCTACAATACTTAGATATGAATACATTCCATTTAGAGAATGGTAACTTTGATTACCAGAAGAATGTGAAGTGGAATACAAAGAACATGGCAGGGTATTAGGTAACACATGCCAAGTTTATTATGTTGTTCTTGTGAATTTCAGGAAGAGATTATACATTATTCAACAAATTTATGCATCATGGGATCATAGTTAAGAAAAATGTAATATCTTTTATGGATGTTTTTCTGTCAATCTTAACAAAATGTGATGAAATAATATAGGAGTCATAAAAGGGACTGAGAACAATATGACACTGCATTTTAAAACTAGGTATAAATTAAATAGCTTCCCAGACATGAAAAAAAAGAAGGCTAATATATCACATACAATCTGATGATTAAGATTAACAAAAGGAACTTTTTCTGTAGTTTCCCTTACATTTTTTCTTGAGTTCCTTTATCCTTCAGAAATATCTTAATATTCTAATTACTGATGCATTTTAATCCATTATATGTATTGTTGTTATTCTCATGTACACATAAGCATTTGCATGCCTGTGCATAATATTAATTTTAGTTGGATTTTCAGTTCTTTTTCCTCCTTGAAATCGACACGAGGGTTTTATTTAATGCTCTGTTGTTGTATTATTGATGCCAAATGTTGTGGAGAACAGGTAAGGTTGTACCCTCGCTCCGAATCCGTAACTGCTCACACATAATGAGGCATTTGTGAATTCTAGAGGCACATTGATATATTTCATAACATCTTGCAGTTAGCAATGATGAAGTAATTGCACTTTCTGTACCAGACACAAAGTGACCAAATTTCACCTGAAGTTCTTAAAGCTTAAGCAGACTTCTCTAGCTGTCTTTACTCACCTCCCCTAGTCCTACATATGACCTGCACTAATTTAGAAGACACTATTACTTTTGAGTAATATGAATGTACCTAGTTAAGGTGATATTAATTGGTTGAACTGTAGATTGTAAAGAACTTTTAATGAATGATAAGTTACTGACTCCCTAATGTCTCAACATGTTCACATTTCTAGCTTGTTATCTCTAGTGACATCTATTTCTAGAGTTACTCCCTATAATATATAGTCGAGAAATTCTCCTCTAATAATAAATATGAAATGACCTCTGATTTAATAAATTCATAATCTCTGAGGCTACAAAAATAGTACTTCACACATAGCGGAACAACACTGATGTGTGGCATGCATGTCCATTTTATACTGCATTGGAATTTATATAAGTTATAGTAATTGCTAGGATCCCTAATTTTGTACCTGGTGTAGAAAAATCTCATCAAAGAAAATATTCCTTATTCCAGACCCATAGAGTAGCTATTTATGTATTTGAGTATTTTCGTTAAAATGTAGGCGACACAGGGTAGGCTTTTTTCTATTTTCTTATTCCACGTTAATTGTTGAATGGTGTAAATGTTATTTGGACCTCCCTCACAGATAAATTTTTATATGACCGACAAGATCCATATTTCTTTTGGAACAGCATGAAAGAATATAGTTCAGTTTTACTGAGTTCCTCAGAGTACTCAAAAACCTTCACAACTACATTGCATGATGTGTTAGAAGGATTTTTTAAAATATTTTTTCTTACTGGACATGAAATGGGAGTTTTGAATAGTTGCTTATATAATCCAGTTCAGGTACAGTTATATCAAGGTATAGTATCTACTATTTGTTTCAAAATCCTCTGACCTTTGGAAATTACTTGTTTCTTAGGACACTCTAACAAAAGCCTGAGGGTTCTAGTAATCGGAGGGCTGCTTCTTTGTTCCCTACCGCATAACATTACACGTGGAAGGAGGTCTCAAACTTCCGCTTTGTTCCAGCTTCAAAGGTTCTTTGAAGAAGCAGCTTGTACTTCTTCAGGCACATTCATATGACATAAATATTCATCCTGTGATCACATTTAAAAATTTTAAATTAATTATAATTCCTATGATCAACACAACACATATCTAGAAGAATCAACACCGACACAGTTGGAAAGCAAAACATTGTATTATGCTCAGCATAGTAAACTGAGTGTTAGAAGGACATCAATACAGATAATTCTTTATATTTCAGGAGTGCATTTGTTTAGGCACTGTGTAAAACTGAATCTTACAATGAAAGACATTCTTTTTCTCAGTAGGTGACAGATAATTTTTTATTCTTATATTTTGTTTTTAAAAATTATTATAACTCTTATAAAGAATCTGCTATTTTAATAAACTGTGTGAATCTAGTTTCCAAAGATACAAAAAAAGGGGACTAAAGCCAAGAGCTATAATTATTTCTGTACTTATTTGCTAAAATAAATGTGCAATTCTCACTTCTTTCTCAGAATGGAGTCACTAGGACTACTATCATTAGACTGCCATTACAATCCTATCATTAGAGAAATAATAAGAAACAAGCTCTGGAATCTGCTCTCCCCTTCAATTTAGGGGTAATTTGATGTTACAAGCAGAAGCAGAAGTTATTTTTAAACATATTCAATAATTATTACATAGTGATACCTACATACATTCATAAATATACATAATATCTGGTCGTTTTGGATAACGATTGGAATTAAAAATAATAATTTGCATATGATTAATATACTTTATTAGAATATATAACCTTAATTTAAATTGGAAATTCAGTAACGATGCAATAAAAGTGAGGTCACTGTATATTTCTTGATTTATTCAGTTTTACATACTAGTAAGGATTCAATATTTTTTAGTATTCCCAACTGGTTTCTCACAAGCTCCCATCTCTCACATGCTGGTGCTATCAGTCTTCCTTTCCTGCCTTTCTCACTTATTCTCCTTGCATTCCCTTCATTCCTAAATGCTACACAATAATTAAACCCTAGTACCAGCTATGATTTTTCTACTGTGCAGTTATTCCTGTGTGATCCAGAGACTCATCAAAACATGCAGCACTGTTCATATGATTTTCACTTAGCATACATATCCAATGGTCCAGGACTTCTTTAAGAAAAATGCAAAACAGATTAGCAGAAAGTTTATTGCACATATTTATATATATATATACATTTTTGTTAAAAATTCAAGAAAATAAGACATTTTTGTATAGTTCATTTAAGTATATATTTGGATTTTGATCAGATATGAAAATTTAAAAACTTAGTTATAATTTATGGCTGCAAATTATGTGATAGTAAAGTCTATATATAGATATCATATTCATACAAGAGTATACAGTATTGATGTAGAGCTAAAAGTTTTTCAAAAATAAAATAAAAAGTTAAGGGCCAGGGATTTAGCCCAGTGGTTCTGGCCTCTGGCTAGCAAGTGCAAGGTCCCAAAATGGACCCCTGGTATCACATACCACAATTCTAGGCATGGTGGTTCACGTTTGTAATCCCAGCACTTGGGAGCAGAGGCAGGAGGTTTGCTGTGAGTTCAAAGTTATCCTGGGCTACATAGTGAGTCCAGGGCCAACCTGAACTATAAAGTCAGGCCCTGATTCAAAAAAGCTAAAGAAAAAAAGAATAAATTAAATTAGCATTATTAGAAAATTTAGGCAAACAGATGCACAAAGCACAGATTTTCCATAAGAAGTAAACCAAGCCAAAAAAGAAATAAGTTCAGAAAACAGTCACAGACACTTGTCATCTGAATGAAAAATGGAAGCACAGCAGGCAGCAGAAAAAAATTAATGGAGTGAAGACAGGGGCCAGGAGTCATTCTTAAAACACATAATTCTCTGAATAAAATTTAAAATATGTAATATGCATTGATCCCATCAATGCCTGACAAATAGGGGTTTAAGAAACATAGTAAAGGTCATTCAGCAGTCCTTAGAAAACACCAGAAATGAAAACGGGGTCTCATGATTACACTGCCTTCTGCACAAGAAAATTATATAATAGTGATAATAAATCTATCTTTTATAGAACATTTCTTCACTAAGTGCAGGCTGTCATTATAAAAATTATTTGTTCTCTTATGATCATTATTGTAGAAGAAAGTCATTATTTCCACCACTATTACCAATTGAAAAGAAAGGTCAAGTGAATTGTTGCAAGATTGACAGTGGCACTGAAAATAAAAGCAAGGGCTTTAAAAACTAACATTGAGTCACTTAATGTGCTTCAGATGAAAAGTAAAAGTGTAAATAGCAAAAACCTTGGATTTCTGTTCTGAAGTTATTTATCAAGGGGACTAGAATTGGTGGAGTCAATAATTATGGACCAAAAAGATTTTTGCTTTTATTAAAACAAAGGATGTAAAGCAGGCAAATAGGTATTTTATAAAGTCTGATTTCTGTAAAAGATAACATTCATGCTGTAATGATCATTGTGCCAATTTCTAGTTATTTAAATTGATTCCACCTTTTAGTTTTTTAAGAAAATGTACCTGGTAATACTTACACGGATTCAGCATTAATTTTAATATTTCTGTTATGCAGTCTTTAAATACTACACAGGCATTGAAATAATAACTCTTCTTTTACATTTTAAAAATTCTCATGTTTCTAGTTCTATTAAAATTTAATTCATATTTAATTGTCTGCAATAAAGACAATGATACAGAACTTTCATTAAAATATGAACAAGGAGATATTCTTATCCATGATTATAAATAAAAATTTTGCAATTTCAAGCATTATCAATTTTAAATAACATAACAGTTGTGCAAAAGGCCACCACACAGAATCAAGCATTTAGATAACAAACAAAACCTAAAATATTCCAATACCCAAAATGATCAATTTCCTTTTATTCAATATAACTTTTTAGTAGAAAAACTAAATCTTTTAGTTTTTAAAATTTAAAGTAAAAATTTAAAATGATATGGAAGAGAAAAAAATAATTTGGAAATGGATAAGTCAAAGAAAAAAATCATTGTGCCAGTGATTTAGCTCAGTGGTTCCAGTGCCTGGTTTACAAGCACAAGGGCTCAGGTTCAGTAGCAGGTAACTACATACAACAATGCTGGGTGTGGAGATTCACACCCACCAGCAATCAGCACCACATACCACAGTGCCGGATGTGGTGGCTCCTGCCTGTAATTCTAAGATTTCAGAGGCAGAGGCAGGAGGATTACTGAGTTCAAGGCTGAGTTCAGGACCAGCCTGAACTACAAAGCTAGACCCTGTCTCAAAAAACAAGAAAGAAGAAAGAAAAAGAAAGAAAGAGAGAGAGAGAGAGAGAGAGAGAGAGAGAGAAAGAAAGAAAGAAAGAAAGAAAGAAAGAAAGAAAGAAAGAAAGAAAAAGAAAGGAAGGAAAGAAGGAAGGAAGGGAGAGAGAGAGAAAGAAAGAGAGAGAGAAAGAGAGGCAGAGAAAGAAAGAGAAAGGGAAAAAATCAATAGGATTGGCAAAAACCAAGTTAAAGGTATTATAAAAATTACCTCTCAGTTATGAAATTAATAGTAGAAGAGGCAGAAAGAACAGTGTAAAGGGAACTCTAAAGTTGAAACAAAAAAGTGTGACAAGAGTGAAACAATAGAGGAAAAGGGGACGTTTAAATCTACTGGTGAAAATACTGAGAAGTTCTATGCACCGAAAGGAGAATACCTTACTGTATTTGCCATAACATCGGTGTTATTAGATGAAATTCGGCAAAAACACTGTTGCTGAATTACTAAATCTTGAAGTGCACCTATTTTCTACAAATCACTCCAGCTAGTCTCTATATCACAGAGTGCTACAACATAATCTACAATGCCTACATTTTCTTTATCCATTCATCAGTTGACAGACATATGGGCCACTTCCAAGGTTTGGCTGTTATGGATTGTGTGGCTGTAAACAAAGGACTAATCTATACTATTATGTACTGTAAATACATGTGAAAAAATGGAAAGGATGGAAATATGGGTGGAATGGTATGGGAGGGAAGGCAAAGAGAATGAACAAAGGAATGGAGGTGTGTCACAGACCTGGATCCTGTCCACACAAAGAGTGTAGACATTCTGTGCTGCACACATACACTAAAAACCTAACAACTAGAAATAAATCAATAAAATTCAAATTTAATTTCTTCTTTTTCTTACCTAAATTATCATAATAAAATGAAATGACTGTAAGTATGCAAAATAATTATTTCAAAGTCCTAAAAGGAAAATAAATTACTTCAGACTTAAACTTATTTATCTAAATTATCATTGATGAGTCAATGGTAGCAAGTCCTTTAAAAATAAAATGATCCAGAAAATGGATCACCCAGCCCCTTCATTGACAGAATCAATTATTACAGGACAAACTGTAGTCGTGTGTTGTATTTCCATGACAGGCAATAAAATACAAGAAGAAAGGGGAAAGAGTTAATTCCTGTTTGCATATTTAAAAAAATTTTAAAAGTCGTGTACTATATGCCTATAAATTTGAGTACACAAACACACACAATATATATATATATATATATATATATATATATATATATATATACAGTTCATGTACAGTTCATGACCCTCAGGGATTCTCCTTTCTCAACCCAAGTGGGTGGGAGTATGGAGAAGAACCATCTCTTACTTGAGAATACTTCTATTGATCTATTTCTAAAACTTCTCTACATTAAGGATTTTTCTTTTACTGATTATACATATATATTCTTTTCTTTTTTCTATTTTCTGATTCCCCTACCCACCCTACAACCCCACCTCCTATATGCACAAGCTTTGTTTTCTTTTCTTTCTTTC
>PVIR01038720.1:0-14378 GCA_004026965.1 Petromus typicus | reverse complement strand
GACAGATGAAAGTTTTGTGGGGCGCTATTGCCTGCCAGTGGAAAAGGGGTGGGCCTATGCCTGGAAACAGGTGTTACCCCCAGTCTAGCTATTGCTGTGACTAGGCCTGATGTTTAACCACTCTGAGGCTGTTGCTTTTTCATTCATTGATATTATTGTAAAGTTGCCTATCCATTCAGTGTGCCACACTGTACCTACTGTTGACTGTGCTGTCCACGTCTGTGGTGGTCAATACAGACACACCTTGTGTAGCAACTGAGTTCCAGTCGTGCAGCTGGTTGTTAAGTGAATTGGATACTAAAGGAGTAATTGCCTAGAGTTATGTACATTACAGTATTCTGAACAAAGAAATAGTCAGAGGAAACTCGATGACTTTGCTTTTATTTGTGTAACCCTTACAAACAATAGCACTGTACAGTATAAACAGCAAAAATTAAAGTACTGTATAACTAAGGTAGACTCTACCAAAAATAGACACTGGGGTCTCGAAAAACAAGATGTACAGAACTATATCAAAAAAAAATAAAGATGAGTTGTCATTCTTTTTTTTTTTTTTTTAGGTTTTTTTTGAGACAGGGTCTCGCTTTGTGGTTCAGGCTGGCCCTGAGCTCAGCCTCCAACTCACATCACAATCCTCCTGCCTCTGCCTCCCGAGTGCTGGGATTACAGGCGTGAGCCACCACGCCCGGCACTGTGGTATGTGGTACTGGTTGCTGCTGGGTGTGTGGTCTCCACACCCTGTATTGTTATGTGGTTACCGGGGAATCGAACCCGGGTCCTTGCACTTGCAAGACAGGCGCCGGAACCACTGAGCTAACTCCACGGCCCTGAGTTGTCATTCTTAACAGTGGGTTTTAAGTCCAATTGGCACACGCCTGGACTGTAAGTCCAAAGAGTCATTGAACAAGTGGGTTGTTGAATGAGGAATATCTGTATATATAACCAATAAGAAGACAAATATAGTAAACATTTCTTGTTAATAGATTCTAAGTCAAAAAAACACAACCAGATAAACTGCAATACCACTTTGTTGTGTTAAGCTGACACTGGGTGGAGAGTTTGAAAATGGACAGGTTTATGAAGGAAGAGAGATTCTTTTGCCTGACAAGAGGATTAACTGGACTAGTGATCATCAGGCTAGAGCTTCACGTCTGCCCTCAGAGAGTCTTTAAAATACCCTCTACTGGGATTTAGCTTAGTGGCTCCAGCGCCTGCCTTGCAAGCCCAAGGTTCAGAGTTTGATCCCTGGTAACCACATACAACAATGCCAGGCGTGGTGACTCATACCTGTAATCCCAGCATTTGGGAAGCAGGGGCACAAGCAGATGCAGGAGGATTGCTGAGTTCGAGACCGAGTTCAGGAGCAGCCTGTACTACAAAGAGAGACCCTGTCTCAAAAAAACTAAAAAAAACTATATAAAAATATATAATATAATTATATATATATATATCCTCTGCTGAGAAAGTAGCACAAGGAAATGAGCTTGATTGTAGCAGAAGCCCTTTAGGTGAGGTGAAAAGCTTGACCATGCAAATTGCAGGTGGGTGAGAGAGAGTGCAGTGGCTGACATACCTCATGAGGTCAGAGACCTCCTCTCTGTCTCCAGGGCATTTCATGGGCCTGAGTCATAGAAGGCACCCCACATATTTTCCTTTAACAAATGAATAAACCAATGGCCCATTACCTGGTGTTGGTTCAGGATAGAATGTATTCCACTCTGCTTGTACTACCAAAGCACAGACTTATGTAAAACCTACCCTGAGAAAGACACGCCCCTTTCCTGCCTATGATGTTGGTATTTGTACTCAATTTGAACTGAATGGCTCACTCCTTTTTTAAAAAATGATATCATTGGGCCGGGGAGTTAGCTCAGTGGTTCCGGTACCTGTCTTGCAAACTCAAGGACCGGGGTTCGATTCCCCAGTAACCACATAACAATACTGGGTGTGGAGACTCACCAGCAGCAATCAGCACCACATACCACAGCGCCGGGCGTGGTGGCTCAGGCCTGTAATTCCAGCACTCGGGAGGCAAGACCCTGTCTGAAAAAACCTAAAAAAAAAGAAAAAAAAAAGTATCATTGAGGATATAATACGCAGAGAGCAAAGTGCACAGTCCTGAAGCCAAGAGCCTAGTGACTCTTTACAAAGGCACACATCCATGAAACTATGCTAAGATCAAAATCTAGAAACTTTTGGGCTCCTCAAACCTTCCCGTGCCCTTTCTAATTCCTCAGAGAAAATTACTACTTGGAATTCTCTGCTCTTTATATATGCTCCACTGTCACGTTTCTATCCTGTATGAAAAAGGGAAAATTCATTCAACTTGATCCAGGAAAACACAATTCACAGGTTAATTTTTCTCTTCTGACATGTGAAAAAAAAGCACAGAGAATCATTAACTATCAGCTTAGGAAGGGGGTTCGCCCATCTAGGTCAAGGGCGCCTCACCTTCCAGGAAGTAGGACTCCTCAACAGTCAGTTTTTCCGAGAACCTTCTGAAATGAGCTGTTGAGTTTTGGGTGTCTTTTGATTAAGAAAATAATGACCAATGGTTACAGAAGACTGGAGAAAGGGAAGGATGGGGAGCTAGTGTACAAGAAGGAGAGTTTGAGTCTGAGAGGACGAGAAAGTTCAGGAGAGGAATGGGGATATAGCTCAGCGGCAGAGTGTTTCTCTACTGTGTTCCAGGGCCTGGGTTTCATTCCCAGCACCATGACTGGGAACAAGAATTCTAGAAACGAGTATTGGTGATAGTTGCATAAGAGTGTAATTAGAGAGTGCCACAGAATTGTACCCTTAAAATGATTAAGATGATAAATTTTAGTATGTATATTTTACACATTAAGAAAAATAAGAGTTTAAAGTGTCACTAAAAACAATGACTAGCCCAGATAGGGTGTCCCACACTTGTAATGTCAGCACTTGGGAGGCTGAGTCAGGAGGACTGGAAAGAATTCAAGGCCAGCCAGAGCTATATAGTGAGACCTGGTCTCAAAAAACCAACAATGACTAATATTTCTATGAATTATTGCTTTAAAATAAACATTTACTTTATTAGTAACCATCAATTCTATGTCTATTTGAAGAATAATGGTACAGGGAGCAAGGGAACAACTTTTCTCTCATACATAGTGTCCTACACTTCAGTATGGCCTGCAAAGTCCACACATCCTCTTAGTGTCCCAGCCCCCCAAAGAGATGAACTGATTGATCTAACACTGTCACCCTCAGTTGAAGACACTGTGGCCCATAGAAGTGAGTGACTTGCCCAGGGCCACACAGCCCCTCTGTAGCAGAGGTGGGGTGAGACTTCTGGGCTCAGTCCCTCTAGTTGTTGCTCTCATCTCAGCAAGGCCTCTCCCCTGCACCTGCCGGTAATCACATGTGCTCTCTGGATCCGTGCCACACAGAACAGGACCTGGTGACCAGTGTAGGTTCTCTTCACTCACCGGTCTCATCAAGGCAGGAAGTGGGCTGCCCGCCAAGAGAAGGGCCTCTTGATTCCTTGGGAGTCGGACTCCGGGGCTCAGTGGGGAAGCGGGGGCTGGTCCAGCCGCATTTGCATCACCCGGGTTGTGTGGTTCCTGTGAACAGAGACAGCTGCACCTGGAGGAGCCCTGCTCCAAGCTGCGGGCTGGGAGCCCAGTTTCAAACTAGGGGTGCTGTCTGAGGCGGGAGTGGGTGCCTTGGCTATTTTGGCGAGAGCTGACAATAGGAGTTTTTCTCTCGAGCAAGCTGTGCGGAGCATTTTGTGCGGTGGGCTGTCCTGCCCCCGCCTTTCCTTTCCCTGGGCTTGGTGGCTGCTGGTGCTGCTCCCAACTCCCTCCCTGACAGTGCTAGAGACATCTAATTAATTCAGCATAATTTGGTTCATTATAAGCCCTTAGGTTGGCAGAGTACAGAGCAGACCTCTAGACATCTTCTAAGGGACAAGGCTTGGGGTCTGGGAGGGGAAAGAGGGAAGGATCCTGTTGTAACTGCCTAGTTGGGCACCAAGGAGCTGTTGTGAGCCAGTTATAGGTGGGGCTGTGCTCACCCTGCAAAGCAAAAGCTTCCTGGTGCCCCCACAGCCCTGTTTAAAAATATGGAGGGCTGGGAGGGGGTGGGGAAAAGACAGAGAGACAGACAGACAGAGACAGAGAGGATTTCCAGAAAGCTTCTTGTAAGCCTGTCCTCCCACCCCTAGAAGACACTCACTTCCTCCTGAGCCCACAGTACACAGTGCCATTGGGACCTTGAACATGTGGGTGTTGGTGCCAGCCAGTCTCCTCTTGGGAGCGGGGATGGTGACAGCTGCAGTAGCCCTGTGTCCCTTGCCTCACTCAGTGGAACGTGCAGTGGGAGGGAGCCAGGGTGGGTGCTGGGGCCAGGGAGCCTGGATGGATGCGGAGGAGGACAGCTGTCGGAATGAGCAAGGAGATGGCAGTGAGGAACCGCATGACTTCTGCCTGGGCCTCCAGCCTGCTTCCTCCCTGAACCTGAGGTCTCTGAGTCCTGAAGGGTACAGCCGAGGGAAGGCCTGGGATGGAACAAGGGGGAGACCTAGGCCTGTTCCTGATCATCCTCTGACCTTCCACTCAACCTGAACACTTGGTTAATCACTGAGTCTGAGACGCTAAAATCTCCAGGGACAGAGTTACAAATCCGGGATGCACAGCCCCTGCCCCAATTAAATCAGAAGTCCCTGGGTGGGGAACCTAGGCGTTTTGTATTTTCTTTTCAGGTCCTCAAGTGATTCCAATGTGTGGCTGAGGTTAAAAATATTAGGTCATCTAGGGAAAAACACTGAATCTCGGGGACAACGGGTTGAGCGTAGGCCTCAGAAATCTCCTTTTCTCAGCCTTTCTGTAGGGCTGCCTTAGAGAATCATGATGTTTACTAGCATCCCCTAAGTACAAAGGCACTGGCTAGGTGCTAAGGGGAAATTCAGCAATTAGCCCACAGCAAAGGTCACAGTAAGAGCACTTGAGAAGTGCCCATTGTGTGCCAGGCACTTAACAGACGTTTGCTAATCATTACAGAAACTCACAAAAGGATAGCTCCCCATATTTACCCTCATAATTGCAGCTGCTTTCTGCCAACAGCTGTACTTTGGTTTTGTTTATTTTCTGGTTAAGAAAACATAAGTTGGAAATGTCCTTAACCAAAGATGGGGTGGCGGGAGGTAAACACCCTCACGTTTCACTTCCGGCTGAGGACAGCTCTGAGTTGTGTTCCACATCAGTGATCTCAAACTTGGCTGCATGTTAAACCACTTGGGAATATCAGAAAAACCTTGATGTCCAAGGCAAACCCCAGTCCAATTAAATCCAAACCCCTGTGGATAGGACTTGGGGATCCATAATTCTAAAATTCCCAGGTGACAGCAATGTTGATCCAGGCTAGAAAATGCTATTCTGTCCTGTCTTTCAGAGTGGACCAGCAGGATTGAACTCCAGGTATCAATATGATAACTTTTGAATAATACCCTTATTTGGAGTTCTTTCCTTTCCCTATCTTACTTCTCCTACTGGTACTTCCTGGAATTGCTTCCCAGTAAACTTCAGATATCAAACCCTAACGAGGTATCCAAGGAAGTTGAGCTCTGGAAAGGCAAAGTGTCTCCCCAAAAGTCTCTCGGCCAGAACACGGCAGAACCAACATTTAGTCTCCTGCTTTCCCTGGAACAATCGCTCAGTGTAATGGAAGAGATGGACATTCAGAAAATTACAAGGCCTCAGGAGGTGAAAGTTCAAGTAGACCTTCAAACAGGTGAAGAACATTATGACAAACTAACCAGCGGTTACTTGTGATGGAGAGTCAGGAGAGTCTTGGTGGAGTTGGAACATTCTGTAAGGCAAATGAGGGATTTCTGTGTGTGGGGCAAGGTCCTTGCCAATGTTAGATTAGCAGAGGCCCAGAGATGAGTCGGGGAGATCTGGACGAGTTCACAGTCAGCTGTGAGGCGATGTGAGCTGGGAATGGGCAGCCAGTAGGGGCTTTGATGGTTCTCAAAGATTAGAAAGTTCCTTTGGCCCTTTGATCCCCAGAATCCTTCCTCAGCTTCCCAGACTGGATCTCTTTTTAGAGCATAGCAGGGTGAGAATTTTCTCTCTGGAAATCTTACCCAGAATGTGTGGGCAATGGGCACAAGTCCTTCTCAGGAAGGCAGGTAGCAGGGGGAGAAGCAGTCAGTGTCAAGTCTGCTGGTGAATCTAGGCTGCTCATTAAGGGCAAAGTGGCAGGGCTGGGCATCCGTCTGATGCCCAGCTGGCTGCATGTGTCTTACTGTACTGACACCTCATTGTCCAAACATCTGAGTCTGCTCTGTCACAGGGCCTTTGCCTCCACCCAAGAGCTCTTCCTGTAGGTCACAAAATGATTTTCTTCTTCATCACTCAAAACTGTGCTCAAATGTCACAGCCTTGGAGAAGGCCTCCTGGGCTTCCTTCCCTTTTCCCCTGGCCCCTCCTACAGGGCTGTCTCACATGGCCTCATTTTCTCACTTTACTGTACACAACACATCCGAAATTCACCTGAGGCCTGTTTCTGTCTCCATGCTTAGGCTGCCTGTCTCCTTCAGGCTGTGTGAGAGCGGGAAGAACTCTCTCTCTCAGTCTGCGCTCCTAGGACAGCGAATGATTCTCTAGATTGTCCTGGGGAGCCGTGCAGGAGAGGGTCTGGTGCGCTGGGAGCTGGAGGAGGGCAAGCTGGAGCAGGGGCTCTGCCTGGCAGAGAGGCCGGTCCACATAAGCAGTTCTAAGCAGCAGCCGATCGATACAGATCGGGGAGCTAATCAGGTTAACACCCAGTGTCTCAGGCCACAAATGGTCAAGGGTACAGCTCTCACCTCATCCTGTCCCCCACAGTCCCCAAGGAGCCCCTCCCCAGCGCTCAGGAAACTCATCCTTCCCTTGAACGTGTGTGCCTGGCCTGCTGTGTCTCCGGCCCATGTGCCTTTTCTCTTGTGAGCTAAGATGTCCTTTTCTTGCGTATTTCATTTCTGCGCCCAAGGCCTGAGGTGGTCACGCACACGCTGACATTTAAAGACTCAGCTGAGAAATCAATCAGTGTGGTCTGTCCTTCAGCACCTCAGGGAGCTGCAGGGCTGAGTCAGGGCTCGTCTGGCTCACACCCTATCGATCTGCAGTAGCAGCTGTGGGCTGCTTTGAGAACTGACTAACTCGGGAGAAGCAGGAGACATGGTAGCAGGAAGCAGGAGGTGGAGTGCCTAGGCTGGGGTCCCAGCTTCGGTCGTCTGCTGGCTGTGTGACCTGGGCCACTTGCTCAATCTCTCTGAATCCTCCTAAATGGGAATCTACACCATAGGACTGCAGTGCTAAAATAATAATAATAATCACAAAGCATGGGAAATGATGTCTATGACACAGTGCACTGTTCTTGTTAGCTATTGCTGCGGTCTTAGGATTGGGGCAGAATCAGCATCCACCTCCCCAGATTGTTATAAGAATGGGATGCAATTAATCATGGCCAACTCGCTTAGCAGATTCTAAATGTGCAGTAGCTATCAGCACAAATCCAAAAAATACAGAGAAAAACATCTGGAGGGGATAAGCCAAGGGATAAAAATCCTCTGAAGTAACAGTAATCGCTAGGGTGGGTGGGAATCTGATTTAATAGTTCACAAACTCCCTAACTTCCCAGGGAGATAGATGGCCCTTCAGAATGAGGGGCTGCTATGGGGCTGCTGGGACTCATGCAGTAGAGGCTGCTTTGTCCCCAGGAGCATGTCCAGTCTGTGGTGAGACAGAGGAAGGACCATCTAGGTTGATGGGTCACAGGCCTCGTGTGACTTCTGAGCACCATTAGCCACTGTGGGAGGTGGAAATCCAACTCAAGGAGCGCTGGTCTCCTGGACTCAGCTACAATGTCCTTTTATGTCTGTCTTATATCTGGGGCCAGGGGCTGATCATATGCCTGTTTGGATTGAGGGAAAAGGGGACAGAGGGCCAGGAAGGAGAGGATTAGGAATTACCCAAATCCCATAAACTTGACCAGAGACACCCCCCAGGATTGGAATGTGAAAAGTGAGCTTAATGTCCAGGAAAAAACAACACTTGCCTTGGTGAGAAGTAGGGGGGACTCTGTGGTGACCCTGATTTGGGCTGGGGTGATGTGTATGAAGTCTAAATCCTCACAGCTAACAAGAGAAACAGCTGGGGTTCGAACCTGGTTTGTGGATTCGAGTCTGTGTTCTTTGTTGAATGTGCTGATTGATAAGCTTGGTGTGCTGGAGACAGAACAGGGTTTATTCCACCTCTACAAAGGGAAGTTTCCCTGTGCTGGGGAGATTCCAATATTCAGGTCACAAGAGAGGAGAATTCCATTGGGGGCCATGGCTAGTGTGAACTTCACAGTGTGGGCAGTGCCACAAGGTTGTTCCTGAGGCTTGTACTCTTGGCTCATCTTTAGATTCTAATTTCTTTTCCAGGGACCTTGTCCTCCCAGTGTCTTTCTGAGTGACAGATTTTGAATCATGTGGCAATACTGGATAGATGAAAGAGTATGAACTTTAGAATCAGTCTAATGTCCACACTCATTAGCCAGCAAGTTTTTTAGTCACTCTAGGCTTTCATTTCCTTCCTGTTCTATAAAATGGGTTTACTGAGACCTGCCCTGGAGGAGCTACTGCTGTACACACCTAACTCAGTGTCTGGCTCACTGTAGGGGCTCAATGGCTGGTAGATATTTTAAAATACACCAATGTCCTAATCTGTCAATCAGTCTTTCATGAGTTGGTTTCTCAGTCATTGTTTGACAAGAATCAAGGTGAGAATTCCATCCAGTTCTAGAGATCCAGAGTCAAAAGACTGAACTTTGGGAACGGCTTATGAACAACCAGGTGGGGCTTTAGAGAACTGTGGGCCTCCTGGGCCGTGGTAGTTGGGGCTTCTCGAAGCTGATGGTTACAGGATGGGGCAGGATGTGCCTGAAATAGTGATGAGGGCAGAAGAGAATTTGAAGAGCAGAACTGGGACCCCAGGAAGTCAACCAGACCGAAGGCAGGAGGCCTGGGCACTCAGGAATGCAGGAAACCACAGGCTGGCCTTGCCAGCTCCATCTCACCAACCCTTGACACATTCGGTGGCCATGGGGAGTTTTGCATAAACAGAGTTCTGGGTCCATCCTTGAAATTTCTGATTGAGTAGATCTGGGTTGAGATTGATAAAACTGTATTCTCAAAACATTGTCCATGGCAAAATGTATATGCTATTATTTTACACTTGTAAAATATAAATATGTTCATAGGCTCAAAATATCTCTGAAAGGACACCTGAAAAGTTCTAGTTATGTGAGGTGAGGTAAGAAAGGAGATTTATTTTTTATTTTTACTCACCTGTGGAGTTGGAATTTTCTTTATTTTCATGTGTATATATTGGAACAATATATTAACAGGTTTTTTTTTTTTGAGTCAGGGTCTCTCATTTGTAGTTCAGGCAGGCCCTGAGCTCACTACATAGCCCAGGCTAGCCTCAAATTCATTCACCTCTGCCTCTGGAGTGCTCGGATTACAGGCATCAGCTATCACGCCCACATGGTATGTGGTACTGACTGCTGATGGCATGAGTGACCACACCCAGCATTGTAGTATGTGGTTACTGGGGATTGATCTCGGGACCTTGAGTTTGCAAGGCAGACACTGGAATCACTGAATTAAATCCCTGGCCCAACAATTATTTTAAATAGATAGGGTAAAATTCACATAAAATAAAATCAACCAGTGTAAAGTGAGCAGTTTAGAGCCACGTAGCACATACATAATGTGCAACTACCACTTTTATTTAGTCCCCCAAATCATTTCAAAACAACAATCCTTACCCATTAAGCAGGATGGGGTCTCTCCCAGACTCTCCCTTTCCAGCCCCTGGCACCCGCCCATCTTCATTCTGTGTCTTGGATTTACTGCTTCTCGTATAAATAGATCATATAATAGGTGGCCTTTGTGTCTGGCTCCTGTCACTTAGCATAATGTTGTTGGGGTTTGTTATGGTCTGGATCTGAATTGTCCCCCGAAGTTTCATGTGTTTGGAAGCAGGTGGACACTTTCTACTCAGTGGATTGGCTGATGGATGGGTTCTTAGCTGATATGACGTTAGGATGTGGGACTTGCTTGGAGGAGGCGGGTCAGGGGGTGTGGCCTAGAAGAGTGTATTTCCCTTCTTGACTCTTCCCCTCCCTCCATTTCCTGGTCATTGTAATGGGAACAGCTTCTCTCTGCCAGACCCTTCCACCATACTGTTCTTGCCTTATAGCAAGCTGATTGTGCAAAGACTAAATTCTGAAAATCTAAGGCAAATGAAACTTCTTCAAACTGCCAGTGCTAGTATTTTGTCTAAGCAATGAGAAAGTGACTAAGAGGTTCGTGCATGTTGCAGCATGGGTTAATATGTTGTTCTTTTTTATGGCTGAATAATATTCCATAGAGTATTAGTGTACCACAGTTTATTTATTCATTGTTGGCACAAATTCATCTGTTGATGGGAATTTGGGATGTTTGCTTCTGATTACTGAATGGTGTTGTCACATCTGTGCCTGGCCTGGTTTGAGTATCAATTTTCAATTCTTTGGGTATATACTTAGTAGTGGAACTACTAGATAATATGATATTTCTGTATTTAGCTTTAGGAAGAACCACTTGTTTTTCATAACATGGAACTATTTTATATTCAACTAATACAATGTCAAAGGAATTGTGTATAAAAACAGGGAAAAGCTCTTAAGCTTATGTTTTCTAAACTGGAATACCTGGGTCATTTCTCTAAAAATCTAAGTGGGTTCTCAGTGCACTGTCTGCCTGGCCTTCTGTTCTATGCTGGCACAAAGAATATGGTGGGGGCTGCCCACACCCCCACCCTCCCCCGCCTGTGTCTCCCTTGCCCTTCACGCACACAGTTGCTTGTAACTTATTGTTACTGACTTTGAATGGGAGCTTTCAGCTGCTGCATTCTTCCTCTCTGTTCGTTGAAGGCCTGTCAATGGGATGGGAATTACAACCCTGACTGCTGTTATCTGTATCTGTCGTCTGGCTGGCTGGTATGTTACTGGCTGCACTTCCCAGGGAATTAATCCCCTAAGTGTGGACCACAAATGATGAAAACCTGGCACATAAATAAGGAGGCGGCAGTGCTCCACTGAAAGCCCCGGGAACTGATTGTCTGGTCCCTGCACATCATACTTATTGCCTCCAAACTCTAGGGCTACCCATCCACGGCTAAGAGTCAAAACATTCATTCATTCATTCATTCACTCACATGTGCATACGTTTATTTGGCAACCATGGATGTACTACTACATGAAGTGTAGCACCTCTTCTTTGCAGCAATATCCTAGATGATTTTACACGAATTACATCCATTTGTAATAATTCTGCAGTAGAAATTACTGTCTTCAGTTCAAAATGAGAAAAAGGAGAGTCAGAAAAAGGAAGACATGCCCCCAAAGTCACATGGCTAGTGAGGAGAGGGGCCAAGGCTTGAACCTGATTTCCCAGGGCTGAGATGATTTAGAACCCCCTTTCTGTTTCTCTTCTTTCTTTCTTCCTTCCCTTCCTTCTCTCCTTACTTACTGTGTGTCCTCTATTCTAACCCCTTCAGTAGGCACCATGGATATCATAGTGAACAAGGCAGCAGGCGCGAGCCCTTTTTTGTTGCATTTCCTTTGAGCTCTGTGACTCCTGGGCATCGACTCAAACTGTTCCATTTCTTCTCAAATGTTCTCTCTCACATAATGAACAAATGCAGCCCAGATCAAAGAGCTGTGACATTAAAGGTGAATTAGATTCAAGCCCTGAGTTCATGCCTCCATTTCAGAAATGTGATTAGCAAATGTCCCTGTGGCCCTTTGCTTCTCCAGCACCTCCCAGAGCCCTGGGCCCCGTACACATCTCTGTGACATGAGAAATGGTCCCATGGAACTCTCCATGGGAGCTGATTCACGCCGAGAGGTTGGGGAGATCAATTCCAGAAGAACCTCTGCTATGTGTAATGTGAAATTCTTGGATGAGAGATATCAGTCCATGGAAATATGTCTTCTGAGAAGCAAAGCAGAGGCCCCAAGACCTCAGGATGGAAAAACCAGCTCTCTTTGAAAGATGGCCTTGAGACCGGTGCTCAGTTCCTGTATGTTCAACACCCGGTCGTCTGGTTATTGGTGCTTCTGGCTTTGCGCATTCACATGAGCTTGTGCATATTCAAGCAGATATATGCCAAGGTAGCAATGTTGTTTTAGATGGAACTATTTATCCCAGTAGCTTTATAAATCTCATGAGGATTGTATTTATAGCATCATTAAAAATCCGAAGGGGTCAGTTAAATGTTTGTTAGTCTTTTCTGTGGGTTTATGGAGATATTACGTATCTGCTATCAAAGGCAGCATATTATAGACATATAGCATCAAAGATATTTATTTGCTACCCCTACACTCTATATCCATAAGTGTCTGTCTCTGTGTTTAAATGCAGCATGGTGGACAGTGAACAGGGAAGCTTTACCAGTACCCTTGCATTCTGCCAGTCTCTTCTTACAGACTAAAAAGTTTAGGATTTGGAGTCTAAAGATCCATAATCTAGAGCAGTATACCATCCAGCTGAGGGACCTTGGATGGATGAATTAAACTTTCCAGGTCTGCTTTCTCAATTGTTTAAAAAAGTGAGGCTGATCGTAACTCCATCTTACCTATAAAATAGAACATCCTAAGATTGCAGCTGGACTCACCTTGACTTGATGCTAAGGCAGTGAGGGGCCTCTGCAGGAGATATCTTGGTTTCTGTGTCTGCCATAACAAATCACCACAAACAAAAGGGGTTAAACTAGAAACTAACACATAGGGTTTTGGTTTTGTTTTTAGGCAGGGTCTCGCTTTGTAGTTCAGGTTGACCCTGAGCTCACTATGTAGCCCAGGTGAGCCTCAAACTCAGAGCAATCTTCCTGCCTCTGCCTCCCAGATGTTTGTGTGAGCTACCACACCCGGCATTGTGGTATGTGGTATTGATTGCTGGTGGGGGTGACTCACCATGCCTGGCATTGTTGTATGAGTTTACTGGGGATTGAAATAGGGATCTTGCCTTTGCCAGGCAGATGCTGGAACCACTAGGCTAAATCCCTGGCCCTGTTTGTTTTTATGAGACAGGGTCTCACTTTGTAGTTCAGGCTGGCTCTGAGCTCACTATGTAGCCCAGGCTAGCCTCAAACTCATAGCAATTCTCCTGCCTCACCTCCTGGTGCTGGGGTTACAGGCTTGAGTCACCACACCTGGCATTGTGGTGTGTTACCGTAATTAAACTCAGGACCTTGCACCTGTAAGGCAGACACCAGAACCACTGAGCGAAATCCCCTGCCCTAACTCATAGTTTTGGATGTTAAATACTAAGATATTCACAAAGTTTGTCCCTTCTGGGTCCTCTGTGGGACAAACAATCTCTTCTATGCCTCTTTCCCAGCTTCTGTGACTTCAGCCATTGCTAGTGTCCTTGGCTCATAGAAGCACCCTTCCAATCTCTACTTCTGATTTTCCCTTATCTTTGTTTCCAGTCTCTCTCTCCTTTCTCTTGCAAGGACACCAGTCATTAGGCTTAAGGTCCACCCCAGATCCAGGATGATGTCCCCTAACCATATCTGCAAAGACCATTTCCAAAAAAAGTCACATTCAAAAATACCAAGGGGCAGGGATTAGATGTATCTTTTTAGAGGAAATAATTCCACCTGCCACTGGAAGAAAACTTAATCCACTCCAAGGGAGGTAGCCAAAACTAAGGAGAAAGATGAGGCTTTCAACCAGATTGGTAAGGATGGGACGTAATGGGATGAGGGTGAGGGTGGGAGACTGGCTTTTATGTGGTGCTATTTGCGGGGTAGGTGTGAGCAGAGCTAGTACTCTTGAAATGTCAAACTGAATTAAATACCACTTGTCTCATGACAGAGTAAGAGTCAAGAGTTTGGGAGCTATGGGTATTAGTTGCTTTATTAGAGAACTTGTGCAAACCCAGTCTGTGTGACTGTGGGTAATTACTTTCTGTCCAATTTAAATTAATGTTAGTTATCTTTCCATTACTGTAACAAATCCCCTAGATATTCAGTTTATAAAGAGAGAGGATTTATTTTGGCTAGTAGTTTTTGAGTTTCAGTCCCTGCTTGGTGGGCTCTGTTGCTTTTGGGCCTGTGGCAAGCCCTGTGGCACCCCTTGTGGTGGGGACCATGTGGTAGAGCAAGCTGTTCATCTCATGTCAGCTGGGAAGCAAAGAGAGGAAGGAGTGGGGTCCCACAGTCTCTTTCAACGGCATACCCTCAGTGATCTGAGACCTCCCATAGATCCCCATCTTTTAAAGTTTCCCCCGTCTCTCAATAGCTCCATGCAAGGGACTAAGTCTGTAAAACATG